>PHWZ01000504.1:0-25720 GCA_004379285.1 Botryotinia calthae
CACACACACACACACACACACACACAAGCCAACCCAATCCCCCCTCCCAACTTCAAATGCCCGCCTCACCACCCACACAAAGCCACCCCCACCTCGCCACCACCTCCCGCATCCCCACATCCCCAAAAATCCGCGCCTCCTTCTCATAAAGATCAATATAATAAGAGTTCAAGATACTATCCGATGCGTACATCGCCAGTATATGAGTATCGGTACTGGAACTGGGTATACCCAACGGATGAAAGAGATGAAGAGTGAGGGAAAGGAAACGCAGGGAGAAGAGTTGCAGAAGAGAAGAGGAGGTTATGGTGTGGGATAGCCTGGGAGAGGGTTAATTTGTGTGTTTTTGTGAATGAGTGAAGTGAGAGACATACCGAAAAGCATTTTTCAACAACTCAGCAAATTCCATCCCACCACTTTGCAATTTCGGGAACGCAAGAAAAAAAGCACAAAGCGATAACGTATCACCAATCAATTCATGAGTCTCAACAAGTAGGGGTATTTTTCCTCCATTTCTTACAAAAGCTAAACCAGCATATCGAGATGTCAATAATGCAAGTTCGGAGTTGAAGCATGATTGAAGTGTATTGATTGAATGGGAAGATTGCATGAGAATGGTATGGAGACGAGTATTAATTGTTTCCGGATCTTCGGAAGAATGTGTCACTTTAGCGGGTTTAATGTGAGACGTTGAATCTGACATAGAATATGATTGCCGTTCCTGACTTTTCGCGTCTTCATCTTCATCCTCATCATCACTATCATATGGGAACTTGGTATATGAATCGTGGCGTTTGTGAAGAAAAGATTGCCATTCTATTTCGTTGGTTTCAGGATCATCTCTATCGATCAGGGTTAGGATTTGAAGAACAATGGGATGTGAAAAAGGGTATTGGAGACGCTCACGGTCTTTCAAAAGCGAGAAGAGCACGAATCTCTTCGCATCTCTGCACCATGGTTGAATTTGCTGGTATTGTCATATTGGAGCATTCAATATATTAATTTCTTATTTGTTGTATTGTCTAGAGAATAGGTAGATTGAATCAAAAGACGCGAAAAAGTAATCTCAATCTAGAGATTAGCGGCAAAATATATTTTCCAAATGCAAACAAAAGGATAGAAATATGAGCAAAATTTCCATAGATTAATGGCATACAATTATTTAAATGAGACTTCCCCAATATTGGAACAATCTGGCCGCCTGATATATTGCCCATCAATCCTGCGCCTCGAATCCTCTGGGTCGATTGTTGGAACAGTCCTGAGCTTGGGCCCTCGATATGCTCCTAAGTTGACCGGTGAGAATCCTGACTTCGCAACTTGATACTCAGCATCTAAGTAGAGTTTGGGAAAAAATAGTGATTCGGTAGGATGGACGATTTCTAGCCTCAACGTCGGCCTAAGCCAACCGTTCTATGTCCTAAATATCAAAGCAGTAGAATTCTTTTGGACGAATCATCTGGATGCGCTCCCACTCCCACCATAATACTGCGAGTTTCTTACAGTAGCCTTAGACTTGAAGACTGAAACCCTGGCCAATACTTGCGGCAGCTTAAATGGTGTCGATGAAGAGCTGGCCTCTTTCCCATATATCTCTGACATTGTGATCTATGAGGTGGAAGGTGAGCAAGTGCCCAACTTATCATGATTCATTTTCAGACACGAATCATCTGTCCCTTAATCCTCGCACTTATTGTCAACCATGATTTCAGCAACTTCTATTATATCTTCATCAATTTCAATTTCAGAACCTTCGGATACACGCCCGTCGGTAGACCCATCAGAAGATACATTCTGCTCTTCAATCAAGCGATCATTCCCGCTACTATCGTCATCGGAACCAGGTGGTATATCAGGATCTTTGATACCCCTCCTGAGAATTTCCAAGGGACCAAAACAAGTGAATGATGTGATACTTATATCACTTGCATCAAGATAGTTCACATTTGCCCTTCTTTTTAGCAATAATGATATACCAGCTCTCCATCTCTTATACACTGCTTGCTGAAGAGGACTTTTTGTACTGCCTGTTCTACAATACCATAGGTCGCAATAAGGGAGATCGGGATGCATACCAAGGTCGAGAAGTAGTTTCAGAACAACCTCGTCTCGTCTCTCAAGTACTTCCCACATGATGTCCTGGAACATATTTGTTCCGGCGAGACCCAAAGCCCCCGCTCGCTCTATAAGAAGTGAAGTTTTGCTTCCTTATCACACTGTGCAAAAGCCGCCAGGATTGGAAGGAGATAGTACTCACTATGGCATTCAAACCCCTGCAAATAGTCAAAAAAAAAAAAAAAAAGCTGGAATCTTTCTATTGAGTCCATGCTTATAGCAACAGCGAACAGAATTTCTTCTATTCTGCAGGGACGCCTTTGGAGTATCATAGGCCATTCCGACTGTATTTTGAGTTTACTCCTGACAACGAACGCGGAAATTTCCTGTTCAGGATGTTATAGCGCATAAGATAAAGGCTTCCACCAGAAACAAACATCGTCTATTAATATTGAATCGCATTTATTCGTGATCAGTTGTAGAATATCGAGAATAATTGATTTCTGCATGGAGACACTTTCCCCAACAAATCTTATGATTTCTATGAGAACCATCAGTAAAAAGCTACCAATCTTTTCTATCGCAAGCTCCAAGGTAATTCGACAGCTTTCATACTCTGTGTATCCACCTTCACGTGTACGAATAAAGTGGTGCACATGTGACGCGTTCTCAAAATGGATAGCAACCGAAAGAGGAGGGCATTCTCCAAGTTGTAGAGGCACATCCACAGTAGTGTTATGTTCATCGGCGAGAATCCTTTCCACATGTTTCAATTTGAATAAACTTGCGTAATAAATCGTTGTACCAAGATCATTCCCATTCTTCCACTCAGCATTCTGAATATCGGGAGCAAGATAATTACGATCGTTTTCTGTGCGAAGCCAGGTTTCTCTCCATTGCCACAAGCCCAGATATTGAAAAATGTATCTTGCTATTCCCATGTCGTTTTGATCTGAACAACTTCTAGCGTGAGATGACCAGTGGAATAAAGGATATTTCCACACAAGATAACGATCTTTTCGCCCCACGGGCCAATCAATGTAATTCAGGCAGCATTCAAGAGAAAATAGTTGTAGCGATGGTTCATCAAAGCCGTTCATATATTTAACATTCAGATAAGTTGATGTCAGATACTCGCGGACTGAAAAGTGAGATAGTTGTACATATTTTCTTGCCCCGGGGACACGAAAAAGGGATCGTACAGCTGTGGTCTACTATAGTCTGTGTTGTGGGTAATCAAGCTCCCTAAAATGTCAAGGAGTTCTTCTGAATTGCTAAATCGATTATCAATGTTGAATGAAGATTTTGAATCGATTCCAGCCGCTACAGCTTCAGCTAATTCACGGATCGTTAGTTTCTTGTGACAAATCACCAGCAAATTCAGTGCGGCAATGACTATGTCTGTATGATTTTCATGAATATTTGAAAGCATCCTTCCGTATGTAGCATGTAAAGTTCGGGGCAGGCCCCTTAAAGTCTGTCGCAACATAGCTGGAGTGGGGCATCTTTTTGGAGCATCGAGCTGACAGGCCACCCACAGGAACCTACCACAAAGTAAGATTTTAGAACATATAGGGCGGTCTAGGGGATGAAAGCTTATATTCTATTAGTACTGCCCCCTAATGACATTGCTATTCCATTCTTAATTTCAGGCGACCACTTTCTTAATTTTTTGTCGTTTTCCAACCGTGTTTTAGCGTGTGTCCGACATGTCATTTTCATTTCTGATGAGAAAAGTTGAGAGCTTGGGTATCTCATTTATAATTTCTTTGATGTCCGCTTCCTTCCGACTGGTCATAAATAGATGTAAGTTTTTGTAGGCTTATGAGGACACCTCTCGCAGTAATTCGCAGACAGCCTGTCGATTACCTTGTTCGTAACCTCTGGGGCATTCGTCCACTGCGTCTAGGATTAGGTAAAAGGTTCCAGGCATCGTAAATACGGCTTTTAGAATGTCTTTCAGCGTCTCTAGTTGCGGAACAGCAGATTGAATATCTTTAAGGATGGCTAAAGCATCATTGAGCGCGGCGTCACATTTGACGAGGAGTTGTATGAGAATTGAGCGCAGTAAATTATTGGCATTTTGTTTTTCGGTTTCATTGAAAGAGAAGTAGCAATATGCGATGAAGCAGTCAGGACTATTGACACAATAATCGATCATATCCTGGACAACTGTTGAGCTGTATGTCTGTTAGCACTCGAGCATAACTTCTTAATGGCGGAGGGCTGCCCGCACCACAGAATTGTTTTGCCGCAGCCTGATAGACCCTGAGCCCAAAGGAAGGAATTATCGCTCGTCTTCCAATTGTGGTATTTATTGCTTTGAAGAAACCATGACCCGGTGCCAGGTTCAAAGCGTCTTCGCGCCAAGTAATGGTTTGTTTTCGGGTCTGCGGTCGACAACCACTGGAGAACCTCCTTTTTCTTAGATTCTGTTGCCACTGATCATGATTTTCCAGGAGTTATGTATAGGTTATTTACCTCGGGCCTTTATCTTTTCTTTAGTTTCGAAATCCAAACTTTGTTGAGTGGTTGTGCATTTTATGTCTTGCATGCTATTCTTAACGACTCGAGTATGCTGGACGATGTTTGCATGATGCTTATTGATGCTCTGGTTTTAAAGACTGATATCATGTCTAATGTCGAGAGCATCATCTTCAAGGTCTCGAATATGGTCTTCAATTCTCTGCGCATTTTCCTTGATATCTCGAGTGTCGCATGGAGCCTGCTGGGCGTGCTTCTCGACCGCTGCAATGATTTATCTGTAGTACGACTTAGCACAGCTTCAATTCTCCATAAGTAATCTAGACCTCGTACAGTTGATCAGACTGAATTGCAAAATCAAACTGCTCCCTGATATCATCAAACTTTGACAAACATTTGTTGATTTTCCTGTCCTGTCCCAAGAACTCCCTCTAACCTATTGGACTTCGTTGATAATTTCCTGACATTCTTTCCGGGGCTTTTTAGCTTGTTCAACGAGGCAGAATCGCCCCTCACTTTCATCAATCGCAGCTATATTCTTCAAACCTTGATATGAGACAAGGAACCTCCGCAATGTCTTTGGCATACGTTCTATATCAGTTCGATTATGTTCATACAGTCCAACTTTCTTAGACAAAGCTTGGGCTAATTGAATGCAAGCAATAATGCTGGCTGTGAGCCCGAGAACGCTGACTGGGTGCATGTTGGTGGACCGCCTTTTGAGCCTTGTCGGGAATCAGAAAACAAAATATCAAGATGCAAAGTATCTGTGATTGTGTTATATAAGAAAACGATACTGCTGTTGGCAGACACTGATTAAAGAATTAAGAACGAGAATGAGGGCAGTTCCTGGAGTTTTGTCTCCTACCAAGGTTGCGAAAGATAATATGTAGGATAGCCTGGATTTGTCGCATACTCTGTCGACAGGCTACGTGAGCAGAGCCTCACGAATCGTGTCGTGTAACTAGCTGAGCCCCCTCACTCTGAATAGACACATCTGACAAAGCAGCCGGACTACTGGGATCAATTGAGCCCATACTCTCAAGTTGTAAGCCCAAAGAATTGCAGAGTGTATTCAGTCATTGGAACATAGAACAGGAAATCGCAAAATCTCGACATGAGTAAAAGAGACGAAATGAGTCCCGAAAAATATAGGGCATAGCAACATGGGTACTCTTCCATCGTGTTAGCAGCAATGATGTTTTCACAAAAACAATTCCCACTGTGATCTGCTCTTTTCTCTTGGCGGAAGATAGAAACACCCCAAGATCGATTACCTTGAAAGGTAGAAGGTTCAAAACGAGAAGAATCGCAAATTATAGCAAAACCATTGCTAACCAAAGCAAGGGCGGGTTAAATGTTGAAACGACAAGTAGGAAGTGACATTGCCCAGTGAAACCTTCAATGACATAACATGAACGTATTCAACGTCTCAGGCATCGGAGTTATCGAACAGACTTTCAAAACTCCTAGAATGGCAGCGTTAGATGACTCTAGTCTTGAAGAGCCTTGCTGTAACTTTCTCTTAAGTAACCACAGCTAGTGAGGTTATTTTGGGCACCCTGAACATCCTCAGAAATAACCGCACCAACACATTTTGACATTCTCCAATTTATAACGACTCGTTTTGTCCCCAGAATGGCCATGTATACAGAGATGTAAGACTCCATGATATTGCCCAGCTAAAGAGTTTGCCAACGTGGTCCAGTTGGAGAAATTTCCATGAAACGCATAGGATTTTGCGGATGTATATTCTGATACGTTGCCGGCCGGTATGATAACTGGCATATTATTCAATGTAAACACGCAGAAATTTGTAAGTCAAACATGATGATAGCAAAGTAAACAACGATTCATCTGGTGATGACAACATGCCTCGGTTTAATTATCAAATAGAAGCTCCTCTCTGAGTTGTTTTCACAGCAAAGACAAATGCATCAGTGATGAAGTCTCCTGAATAACGGGTCTCTAGAGTACTCCACCGCCACGCCAAGCAAGGTACGACGACGTGTTTTATGGACCTTTCGGGTATCTCTCCGACATCATGCAGCTCTTGCGGCTCGGTCAACAAATAGCGGTACCGCACACTGGGTAACATGATTGTGGCAGTGAGATATATTGCCACGAACAGTGACGGATCTTAACACGGTGAGTAAAATAAAGATGGCTGTGGATAGCAAAACGAATACGTGCAGATGAAGCTATGGTATGGGGACAGCCCCAGCTTGTGTTGCATATTCAAAGCGAACCACTCTTCGAAAAGGGCGGGGTTGGGGTTGCAAGCTGCCACGCCGCTGTTGTGTGTTGATGAAGAAAGACGGAAGAAAGACAATTGAGAGGAAGGAGAAGGAGAAAGAGAGCATCATCCGTAATACTATTGCAGACCTGCACTGCCTTCTTTCAATTGCCGGACAAGACGACGACTTACGCAGACTTTCCTGCCACCTCCTGAGTTTTGAAGTCTCGGTGCGTGTCAGTTAATGCCAGAGCTGACGAAGAAAAGGATGGCTGGAGTTACGCTCGGTTGCAATGGAAGAAAAAGAATGGAATGAGCACTTTCATCAGTTCCACTTCTAAACTTCCGCGGGCTGGCTCGCAGAAAAAAGATCAAAGGTTTCTCAAATTTTGCCAAGACTTTACGGAGAGTAAGGTAGCTTTTGGCGCTAATGGATAAACTAATCTCGGACGGGAGTCGGAAGAGGCGCAGTGTCAGGAAGGAAGGCTGGAAAATTAAAATGAGCTCGAACAAGGGTCTGGAAACCTTAACAGGGTTTGCTACGGCAACCAATAGGATGGGCGTCTGATATCAACGGAAAGACCCCTTGACTAATATTTGAAGCTTGGATAGAGTGAAGCTGAAGGGTGCACCGTGGTGGACAGTCAGTCAGTGTCACGTAATAAGTGTGAGTGAGGAAAGAAAAAAAAGAGGAGAACCGAGGTGCAAAGACAGCCAAGTGAAGAAAGCTTTTTTTCCTTTTCATGATCAGCCAGATACCAAATGAGACAGATGGCGTGTTTTTTCTTCTCATCAATCCGTATCGACTGCTGTCGAGATGACATGTTTGTGAAAGCTGACAAGTGTAGCTGTCTTCCTATAATTCATTGAACCTATCAAAATGCAATTGAACAATGTATGAAGCTCTAGATGCAATCAATATTCCTTCTGCGGTGATTCGACTTCTT
Organism: Botryotinia calthae; assembly: GCA_004379285.1. Classification (NCBI taxonomy): domain Eukaryota; kingdom Fungi; phylum Ascomycota; class Leotiomycetes; order Helotiales; family Sclerotiniaceae; genus Botryotinia; species Botryotinia calthae. The sequence continues at coordinate 7,723 of PHWZ01000504.1, forward strand.
TTCCATGTGAAGCTCGGGTAGAGCTATGCTGAGCTTACCAGTTGCACTCCATCGATCTTACCCCATCATCCAATGAATTCGTTCCACGATACGAGTCAAGTCAGGGATCTCTCGAATGTGAGGAGCTGAAGCTTAAGGGAATTGAATTTATTCCTCACGGCGTCCAGACTGGCACTTGACCACATTCGACATGGTCTATCGACGACGGCCAATTGCGAGGCTGCGCAGATTCCTGTTTGGGATTATTGAATGATGATTGTTGGTTTTGATTTGTAGACATTCGAAAGGATATCCCACCGGAGCATGCCTTTATCGGAAACTGAGACGGGATGGCTGGGGGCCGAGAACACATGAACACGAAGATCCACTGATGCTTCATACCACATCGAGAAGGAAGTGGAGTCGAGCAGAGTGGAGAGCTGTCCATCTGGAAGTTCAAAACGACGCCGATTACAGCAGAGCCAAACAAATTCCATGTGCAGCCTTGGGGTTGGAGATCTAGTCGACGCCACAAACATACACAAATGAAATTGCCGATGAGATGCTTTGAACGTGATATTGGGAAGGACCTCGGACCGTCAATCGACGGGGATCGATCAAACAGTAGTGTGAGATGGTTTGTTTACATTGCATCCTATTCGGGCTATGTTTTGAGCGATATTGATTGATGTTTTGACACTCCGGGGTCGCTAAGGGTGAGGTACCCTGTCATGGCGTATCGTGCGAAGGGAAAGAGGGAAAGAGGAAAGAGGGAAAGAGGGAAATGAGAGGGAGGGAGTATCCAGACATATGATGATATTTGCCATTCAATAGATGGGAGCAGCATTGGATTGAAATTGCATTACTACACTGTAGATAGGGAGGTGCGCACAAACAGACTGACTCCGTGTGACTGTACATCGTACCACGTACCGTGATGATAATGTGGTCGTGTCTTATCGTTTCCGTCTTCGCACCCGTCGCCAATATGTCACTCCCACCACGCTTCCGTATATCATCCATCCGCCGTTTATCATCCAGCCATCATCCATCATCCACCATCCACCATCCATCATCACCGTCCCCTACCCTACCGTGCCTCTCACCCTGTCCATCCCCTCCGCCCATCAATCATAAAAGCAGACGGTCTTCCCGACCACTTTTCATCGCTCTCTGCATTGTACTTCGTAACTCGGCTTCCTCCAATGTAACCTAGCCGTCCCAGACGGGAATTCTTGGGTAATTACTTGATCCAGTTAGTCACGCAATATAATATCGCATTCAGATTATATCACAATGCCGCAATCGAGTGAATGTAAACAAACAAATAATAACACCTGGGTATACCTATTAAAAAATCACGATGGCTGTCCGTATAATTTAAATTTGAGCGACCCTGCTGGCTGGCTCGAGTGGAAAAATTGAATATCCAACCACCGTGATTTTTCTAAATCTCCTCCCACCACCATTCGTTCACCCTTCGCAGTCAATCTCTCTCCACCATCTTCTTTCCCTCTGTCCATCCTCCCACCCCACATCAACACAAATACAACGTCAAAATCGCATCCCCAATCAATTTTGTACACACACACTACACTCTTCACACCTTCCTGCCTCACTTTCTCCATTGCACTTTCGCAATAACGATATACTCCTGCTACTCACAGTTCATCTTGAAAGGCCTCAAATATTTTTTGAATTCTGAAAGTCGAGTCAAGAAACGTTACCCGTAAACGTTTTCTTCCCTCCTCCTTCTACCTCAAGAAGTAGAGATCCTTCTTGTGATATCCTTTCGGCACGCTGAAAGGTATTCGAGAAGTGTTCTCGCATTGAAAGGTCGTCAACCTGGACTTTGACGCACGTATACCGATCCCCTTCAGCATCTTCCCGTCGTCGTATAGAAGCGACGCCGCTGCCCAACACATACATACCACCGAGACTCACGTCGAAGGTGAAATCACTCTATCACATCATCACGAGCGCGTCGGACGGGAAGGTCAAGAAGAGGACGCTCAATCTCTTTACTCTCAACCCCAACACCACCATCAACATCAACATCAACACGAACACGAACACGAACACCAACATCACCTTCCTCCCCCTCCTCAACGACAGGAGTTCATAGAAGAAGAGGTTCGCATCACCCGTGAAGAAGACCGCCGTTCTGAATACCGTCCGAGCAGCCGCAAAGAAGAAGAAGTTTAAATTCGAGAAGAACGCAGGTCAGTAACTAAAAACAAAAGCCAAAAAAACACTCCTTTTCTTTTACCACTGCCCCCAAGCTCCTTTTTCCTCCCAAATCCACTATCCATCGAAAACTACATCAAAAACAAAACAACGAGACACCACTCGTCCCAGACCGACCGGCTGGAGCCCAGAATGACATCCACAATCTTTTTCCCCCTTCACCTCCATTTTCACCTCTCTTTGGGAAAAAGGGCCAATTCCCAATTTTTCTTCCTTTTCTCGTTCTACAGCATTAATCCAAAAGATCTGGCCATATCGGAAGAAGCAGTACCCAATTAACAATTAATTGGGTCCCTTCTGAGACAAATTTGCCAGCTTTCTTGTTTTTTATTATTACGACGCACAGTCCAACGATCTTCGGTTTAGTCCCAGCCACCCCCCTTACCCCAAAAATAACATGGGCTTTCTTTTTTTCTTTTAGTGTTGACACAGTAACGCTCACCGTTTAATTTTCTTCATTAACTGACACTTTTGTTTTCTCTACCCTTCTTTTAGACCCGAACACAAACACAAACACCACTCTGCTTCCTTCGATATCAACACCCCACATCACCACAGACACTTCGAAGCTTCTTTTGAAAGAGAGAGTGATCGTCACCACAAACACACTGAAGTTAATATCGAACTTCCCCGTCGTGAACACCACCATCACCAACGCCGTCCATCTTCTGAAGTAGACTTTCAACTTGAACGTCAACGTCAACCTCGTCCCTACGAACCATCTGAAGTTGACACTCAGTTCTCTGCTCCTCAAAAGAGTCCCACCGAGACAAACATCGACTTCGTTGAACGCCAATACCGTTCCCGAACCCAACCAACTTACAAGGAAGACACTGTCATCGTCGACCCTCCCAAATCCCGTGTATCTGAACCAAGATACATTGAAGAGACCCGTGTAACTGAGACTACTATCGTCCCAGCTCCTCGCTCAACTCACTCCCACAAGCCCAAGTCAACCTTCCACGAAGAACAATTCGAGGAAGTTCACGTCAAGCAACCTCGCACACCAGCCAGATCTACTTTCACCGAAGAAGTTCGTGAAAGAGGACTCGTCAAGTACACTCCCCCCGCACCCAAATCAACCACTTCAACTTTCAAACCAGTCAATATCGAAATGGGTTACTACGATGATGAAGGTAAGCTACAAGTTTGTTTTTTTCTCTAACCCCCCATCATGTACCCTAAGCATTCAATATCAGGGAACTATCACTCCCTTCGTGGAGGTTACTACCATGGACACGGGAAAACTTTGAACCAGGACCCAATTGACTCTCTCGATTTAGCCGGCGCCCCAGCCGTTGCTGCTCCAAAGCAACCTGCCAACACCGTTACCATCCCTTGCCACCACATCCGTATGGGTGACCTCTTGATGCTCCAAGGACGTCCCTGCCAAGTTATCCGTATCACCACCTCCGCCGCCACTGGCCAACACCGTTACTTGGGTGTCGATCTCTTCACCAGACAATTGAATGAAGAGTCCTCTTTCATCGCCAACCCAAGCCCAAGTGTCGTCGTCCAAACTATGTTGGGACCAGTCTTCAAGCAATACCGTGTTCTTGATCTCCAGGACCACTCTGGTAAGTTTTATCCATCACCTTCTGTACAAGCGCCTCATGCTAACATGAACATAGTTGTTGCCATGACCGAGACCGGTGATGTCAAGCAAGCCATTCCCGTTTTGGACCAATCCAACCTCTGGACCCGTCTTAAGGAGGCCTTCGAAGGTGGACGTGGTAGCATCCGCATCATGGTCGTTGCCGATGGTGGTCGTGAGATCGCTGTTGACATGAAGACCGTCCACGGATCCCGTCTGTAGATTTCCTGTACCAGTCACCATGGCGTCCCACCGGCAATAATCCATTGGCCTTTCCTCGATGGAGTTTCCTTTTTGTTTTCATGATTTTTTAGTGCATCTTTGGAGGAAAATTTGAAACGTATGATGGGGTAGATATGGATTCAGATTGATTAATGAGGGATGAAATTTGGACGATCGGGTTTTAATTCTGATCTATCGGATTCTTTTAGTTTAACGAAGTATTCAAGTGGACCCTTGATACCATCTATGATAATACTACTTAGGTGGTTTTGACATAATGGTGGAGAGAGTTCTTGATGCTGAGGTCTTTTTCTACTTTGTAATTGTGTAAATAGGAAAAGATCCAGAATGAAAACACGCTGCTTGTCTATCACTTTATCTTTTAACCCTTTAATTGGTTGAATTCCACTATGTGACTGGTTTATTGCTCTTAGGAATGTGTGGTGTTGAAGAATGATACTTGACCAATTTCCCCAGCCTGATGATTACATGTGTCCAATTCCCACTTTTGGTTTGTATACGGCAATTTAAGGTTGATCCCTCAGCCAAGTGGGGATCTGACATCTTCGAGTTCATTGATTTCGTAAGAAGTACTCCAGCCAAGTAAAGTACCTTGAGGGCTGAGTACGGGCATGCGTACCTTCTTTATCCAGAACTGCTTGCACATGATACCATTTTCCTATATTCCCAGCCATTCATAGAGTTTCTCAAGATAAGCTCAATAGATAAGATAATCACAATATCCTAATAAGTCCCTTCGTTGAATCGATTATTCATTTATCCAAACCGGAATACGTGCCGTCCGTTCGGCTCCTGTTCTTCAGCTTTTGTCTTCACTCGTAACTTCGTTGTTCAAATCTTCAATTTCTCTTGGGTTTCCTCTTATCTATACTTATCTCTATCTATATCCGCATCTTCATCCCGTTCATATACACATACATACATACACAAGTAATAAACTATGGGTTCATCGCAATCAACCCCAAATTCCACTTCTCCCGCGGAAGCCCAGTGCATTCTTCTGGAGAAGATTCAAAATATGCAGCTTCAAACTGAGGAAGATGATTATATACATGTAAATGAAAAAGGTGCTGCTAATCAAGCTACTTCGCGAGCTCAGTGGACTCCTTTGAGTGCTGCGAGAGTTGAAAAGTGGGAGGAGGAACTCTTGAGTGATCCTAAGAATCGGTATGTGTGATTGCTGTGTGTTCCAGCTGCACTCTACTAACATCAAGCTCTCCAGTCTAGCTCTTAGTGCACTCAGCAGTGCCGATCCACGAACAGTCCTCACATCCCGTACCACTCTCAACCAAGACCAACAAATCTTCTCCGTCAAAATACCCTTTGAAGGAGCTCCAATAACCAATCAGCGACAATCAGGACGATGCTGGTTGTTTGCCTCCACCAATGTCTTTCGTGTCGCATTGATGAAGAGACACAATCTCAAAGAATTCGAACTTTCTCAAGCTTATCTATTCTTTTGGGATAAATTAGAGAAGGCGAATTGGTTTTTGGAGCAAATCCTTGATACAGTGGGAGAGGATTTGGATGGGAGATTAGTGCAGAGATTAATGGAGAGTCCTGTCAGCGATGGAGGACAATGGGATATGTAGGTTTTACTGTGCATGTATGAATTTTTGACACGCGAATTCTAACAAGTTGGATATAGGGTTTACAATATTGTTCATAAATATGGTCTCGTACCCCAAGTTCTCTACCCAGATAGCTTCAACGCTCAAACGTCTTCGGTGATCAATAGTATCATCACAACCAAGCTTCGCGAAGATGCTCTCAAATTACGTGCCGCAGCTACCACAAAATCTGCATCTACTCTTAATAGTTTGAAAGAGCATATGGTTCGCCAAATCCATCTCATCCTAACTCTTGCTTTGGGTCCACCACCTGCCTCTGATGCAACTTTCACATGGCAATATCTAGACAAAGATGACAAAGCTCAAGAATTAAAAGTCACACCCATTCAATTCGCTAAGGAATTGAACACACCAAAATCAATCAGAATCACCAATTCCACAGTCCACGATATGTTTTCACTAGTCAACGATCCTAGAAACGAATACAACACTCTCCTGACTGTCGATCGTCTCGGTAATATCGTAGGAGGTCGTCCCATTACATATGTGAATGTTTCCATGCCTGTCATGAAAGCTGCTTGTATTTCCATGTTAAAAGCTGGTCTCCCAATATTTTTCGGCTCAGACGTCGGTAAATACAGTAACTCTCAATCTGGAGTCATGGATCTTAATCTCATCGATTATGAACTAGGATTTAATATCAAACTTGGAATGAGTAAAGCACAACGTTTAATGACGGGAGAAAGTGCAATGACTCATGCAATGGTTCTTACGGCTGTACACTTGGATGAGGAGGGAAAGAGTGTTAGATGGAGAGTTCAAAATAGTTGGGGAGAGGGAGCAGGAAAGGATGGTTGGTTTGTAATGAGTGATGCGTGGATGGATGAATTTGTTTATCAGGCGGTTGTGGAACCAAGGTTTGTGGCAAAGAGTGTTAGAGATGTGCTTGGGGGTGAGGCAAAGGTTTTGAATTTGTGGGATCCAATGGGTGCTTTGGCTTAAAGGGTATTTTGATGGTGAGTGATGGTATGGTATGAGATGTTATGAGATGTTATGAGATGTTATGAGATGTTATGATACGGACTTTTTATGTGGAAGAAGACAATAACTGTAGTTCTGGTTTTCAGGGGAATAGGAATGGGAAGGAGGAGTTATGAATTATGAATGATGGGGTTATTGATGGTAGTTATGATACGAGGATGCGCGTTAAGACTCGGCAATAACGATATTTCCACCATATTCCAGAGCCAATGATCAAATACGGCAATCTTAAATCTATTTTGATATTTTTGTATTCCGTTTCTTTCTCTCTCTTCTTGTTGCTTTCACGCTCATCTAACTTCTCCTTTCAAATTCCTATTGATTATATCGTTTTATTTCATATTAACATACTAACTCAACTATCATGATCCCCATACTCACTGGACTATAATTGTCATTGTCATTGTTATTATTATCATTATTGTCATCATTATCAAAATTGATTCAGAAATCAGTTTCCGAGATCAGTTTCAGATATTAGTTTCAGGTAAGGGGGGGGCTAATTAGGGTTATATAGGTACGTTTTTCATTCTTTTTGGATGAAAGGAGGGAAGGAAGAGAGGGTGATGGGGAGCTAGAATCTAGCTTGTTTTAGTTGGAATCTAAATAGCATGAGAATAAAAAGATATCAATTTTAGTGGCGTGAGAGTAATTTACCGTAAAAATAAAGATGAAAACGAAGATAGAAATGAAGATAGAGATAAAGATGGAAATAAAGATAGAGATAGAAATGGGGATAGAAATGGAAATGGAAATGGAGAGATAGAAATGGAGAGATAAGGAGGTGGAGAAAGTAGGAGGTGAAAGAGGGAGGAATAACTAAATGAATTAATGTATAGGAATTTATTTAGGTTTGAAATTGAAATTGAAATTCGAGAGCTGAGTTTTATTTGATTTGGAATTTGTTCGATATAGATTTGGGGCTTTGTATAGGTAGATAGGTATGTATCTATATGTATGAGATCTTACTGAGAGGTCAAGACTTTTTTCTTAGTATAGGAGTGGTGATTTTGAAGAGGGGGTTGGTAGGAGAGAAAGGGAAGAGAGGTGATGTGAAATGGAGGATGAGGATTCTGAGGTGAGGTTGGGTTGGGTTGGATTTGTATAGGTATTTTTAGCAGTGAAATTTTGAATGATCTAGCTGGTTATGAAAGGCTTGGAGATATCGATTTGGATGGGTATGTAGATTGGAGATTTTGTGTTTTGTTTAGAGGGTGGAGAGGAGATGGATGGAGTGGTTGTTGGTGTGGTATTGATTTTGATATTGGTGTTGATATTGGTATTGAAGGATAATTAATAGGGGGGGTGTTTTGAATATCTGATTTTGTGTTGGCCGAATGATATTTAATTGGGGTATTTGATTGGTCTTTTGATGGAGATGGTGGAGAAGGGGGAAGGGGGAAGGATCTTGAATCTTGGATCTTCTTGCTTTTTTTGTTATAATGTATGTGATTGTTTGGACGCGAGATGACGGGCTGGGTTAGTGGGGATGTGGATAGATGAGATATGGTATGATATGAATGTTGGTGCTTGGGTTGGAGAGGTGAAGTTGTTTGTTTTTTGATGTTAATGTTGTTGGTATATATATATGTATATATGTAATACATATGTATGTATATATGTATGTATATATGTATGTATGATATCTCTATGTTATTTGTTAGGGTTGGAAAGTGAAGGAAAGCTGGGAGAGGGAGAAGGGAAAGGGAGAAGTGATGGAGAATTTGAGAGGCGATTCTTTCCTGGGATTTGGGAGTGTTGGTGAATGGAGTTCGGTTGTGCTGAGTTGAGATGAGAATAATAAATTGATATTTAGATGAATAGATGGGTATTTGCATAGTTATTAAAATAAACAATAAAATATAAAGTCAAAAGAGTGGAAAATGAAAAGACTGAATGAATGGTCGCTGAGATACTATTTATAAAGAAGTAGGAAGTGAGTTGAATGTGAGGATTCTTGGAAGTGTTAAATCTGATTCAGGGTATTTTATATATGTGTGTGTGTGAGTTTGTCAACTTGAATTCAATGAGTTCATTGACAAAGAGTCATTCATTACTGAACTCTGAAGATTTCAAAGGTGCATTGCAAATCGTACATTGTTTTCTGATGGTAGAATCATGTGGAAAGGACTGTTCTATAATTTCTCTGTGCAAGTAACAAGATTGATGCTAGTGGATGCTCACGAAACTTCTTTTGTCTATCTGCCAAATATAAATTGCGGGTAGTTTGGTGAGTATTCAAATTCAATGATGGAAGACTCCATTCCATCCAAACACCAACTCGTGATGCACGCAATCTGACCATGCCATTCATATCCATGTATCCATACAAATATCTCAACAGAAAGGACTCCAAAACAAAAAAAAAAGCATCTCACAAAGCAACATTCATCCAAAACCCATCATCCGCACTCGGAAACGCAAGCCAGAAATCATCATCCAGACTCATCAAAAACTCATCTTGCAGATAACTTTCCGGAACAAGAAGCGGTGCAGTTGCCGATTCATCATGTTGATTAAAAGGTTGACTGATTTCATCTTCAGGCTCGGGACTCGCATCGGAAGGATGTGGGTGCAGACTTGCTTCGTACCAACTTTTGATTCGGAGTAATTGCCGAGAAAAACGAATGAATATGTCTTTTTCGGGAGTGGTGTTGATGAATGATTGGGATTGAGATTGGGATTGCAGTTGTTCTGGACTTCTACCTCGAATGAATATGATTTTCTTGAGTTTGTCAATTAGGAAATCAATCGTGTGTCGGATGTTTAAGGCTGAACGAGCGTAGTTTCGATCCCAACCGTCGGCTTTGCAGGTGCATAGCTTGAGGGCGACTAGAATGCCGTAGCCAACTTGGACCCAGGTAGTATAAGCAGCTCCGATGGAAAAGTCTATCCATTGAGTGACTTTGTCGTCAAGAAAGGATTTGACGGATATTAAGCAGGAGTTGAGAATACTGAGTCGCTCGAGACTATCTGAATTTATGTAGTCGGCATCGTTTAAGCCCGCTTCGTATAGGATGATTTCGGCAATGCTGTAGTTGATTGATATGAGAACTATTTTAGGGGTCGTTAATAAGCAGTCAGGGGTGTTAGAAGCGAGGGAGCTAACAATGTGATTTTAGGTTTTCTGGTAGCTCGTGCTTGAAACTTTCTAGTTCCCGCTGCAACAAATCCATACACATCTTCCGCGGAACGATACGAGGACCGAATCCCGCTTCGAGATTGTAGAATGTATGTTTTATCTTCCTCGAGAGTTGTTGGAGCTTCACTAGATGGAAAAGAAGTATGTCACTCTGGAGCCCTCCTGCTTCGGCTACTATTTTGCATGCTTCTTCGAGCTGGACAGTATATCTTATACTTTCAACGCTACTACCTGGGGGCATCCTAGTGAAAACTATCAGCTGATTCATAGTCATTTTGACTTCCCGATTGTACACTTATATGGATGTGGCATAGAAACATCCTGCGTAAGCCCGAAGTTCCTCAAGTCTCCAACTACTTAAACTATCCTTATTGGCTTGCCAAGTATCTGACGGAGTATTAGAACGATGAAAGAAGAGACTGTAGTAATGCAATATCCGTTTGTGAAGTCAAATACACACTTACTATCAGCCGGTACCTTCTCTATAGCCGCACCCAGCTTTAATGATCGTTGTAGACCAAGAGTTGTAACCATGGACTTTACAAGGTAAATCAGATTGATTGTTTGATTGTTTATGATAGATTGATAATGAAACCTATTAGAATTAGCAAACGGGCATTGACGCTAAAGACAACATTGGAAATACCATCCAAGATGAACAAGCAATGCTTGCAATTTGTCTAGACTAGCAGTCTGACCTCTCAGCAACAATTCGGTTATTAAATTCTCAAAAGAGCGAATTCCAAAAGCATCCTGAAAAGTTGGATTACGGTGAGATGCAGCTGTAATAATAGCTTTCCATAAAAATGGTCTCTCAACTTGGAATTGACGAGGTGAGATATTCGGAGGTATGAGGACGAAAGGACAGTATGGAGCCATGTCGCTTTTGAAAATGGCTAATAATGCATGTGCATAATCATCATCAAGATCAATTACTGGGGGTATAGTTGATGATGATGAGCATGCGGAATATAAATCTGTATTCGCGTTATTGCTAATGGGTGGTGACTTGAGGTTACTACCAAAACACATCGGCGTCTCGTCGTTTGGGATCTGTTCGGTAACATGGTCTAGCAAGTGTGGTGGATTAACGGACTCGACGTTCGTCGGGGTGTCATTCTGACGTTGTAAGTGAGGTGGATCAACGAACTTGATATTCGCCGGGATTACATTTTGAAATTGTACATGTGAATCATGATGTGATGCTTTTGGTATGTGATTCGAAGTATTTAGAATGGTAACGATATCATCTAGTTTCTTCTCAAGTCCGGCCACGGAGCTAAATGAAGTGAGTATAGAATATTAAATTAAACTTCATCTTATGCTTACGTAGATTTAAGTCGTTTCTTCGGTTTGTTCGGAGGTTCACACTCCTTTCGAAGTCGCTGACAGCTAGATGTTAATAATTTAGCGAAAGTAAATATCGAGGATTGAGAAACCTACCGATAGCATTTGTTGCCAACGGGATCAGACGGAGTACATTTCACCTTTGCCTTGGCACATGTTCCACATGCATTATTATGTAGTCCATAGGCCCTTTTTGAGCGTTCAATAATTGGAGCTTCCATTCCTGGAGGTCACGGAGGTTATGATCACGTGTTAATTATCCCGCTTCTCTAAGTCTTGGAAAGATGCTTTCGAAATAGCTTGGTTTGAAGGATTAGAGCGGTACTATCGGGGAGTAAAGAAGGGAATTTTGTGATTCGCAAAACTTTAGAGATTATTACTCTTTGGATGGGAAGTCGTTGAACTCTCCCCTCGAAAAGAAGATGATGAGCGGGAACAGCTTCCGTCTCCGCTCCAGAGCACGTGATTTGGTAATGTAATGTTTCATCTTGACTTCATGGAAGGGTCTGATGTTGCACGTTATGGCAAAAAAAACAACGATGCTAAAAACAATTGCATACGAGGTTTAAATCTTTGATATGGTTCGACCTTTTGTAAAGATGTAATTCTTCACATGCACTCGATATAGTCGTTAGATTGCACAGATTCTCGGATCTCGGAATCATTGTGAGCATGGCAATCTTCTCGTGCTTACTTTCGGACAAACAGTTGGATGATCAGAATTATAGTGCTGGTATTTTCACGGCAATCGACTTTACTTTTTTATAAAGAAGCTACAAGAACCGATGCACGAGCAGCTGCTAGTTTGAGATCTGCACTCATTGTCCTTGGCAATATCCCTCTTCTTTCCTTGATTAACTTCCTCGATCTACTGCGTAAAACAGATTGATAATTGATATTATCTATGTCAGGACTTGTAAAGCACAACCGATGGTTGAATTGAGGCTATGGGAAAGTTCCAACTGCTATATGAATTGTGACAAGCAAAGTTTTCACTTTAGCCTTATTACCTCAAAGCAATAGAGGAATCATGAAGATATCTGAAGTTCCTATTTCGCGAAAAGCTGAAAGATATGCGAACACTAGGCACTTTTTTCTATCAGATTGCCCCAGAAATTTTAGAGATGTGGCACATCCGCCGTTAGCCTTCCGATTGCAGCTCGATTTAGTGACGGCTCGGCCTAGAACCGTTACGAATGACCGATTTGATCGTCTTCTGATGCTAAAAAGCTACATGAAGTTGAGTGGTATAACTTTCGTGTGGTTTCTCTCGGGAGCGGGGTTTTGTGTGGGACAATGAGCTGGAGTAGTACGACCGAGAGTGTAGTTGCCTCTACAACATTTGTTTAGGCAGCCCAAAGGCACGCTTGTGGAAAGAGTATGTGTGAGAAGATATCTTGGGGTCATCGAAACTACTTGGAAGAATCAATAGCGAAGAAGAATTGTGTCACCGTTCAATTAGTGATATCTACACAATAGCACCGCTTTCATGTATAAGTACCCCAGTATACCACTCAGGAAGATGGACTCAATCATTGTCAATTCATTTCTTCGTCTCATCATCTAATAAAATTGTTCTTCAACCCTCCTTGTTCTCATAGTCTAATTCAAATCGACAAAATGGTTGCTATCAAAACCATTTTCTGCTTCATCACGGCAGTTACTGCTGCTGCTATTTACCAGCATACACCGGCGACTATTCTTACAAATATAGCCACCATCGATACCAATGTTAATGCTCTTACAAAGACGGTGGCCAGCTACGAGGGCGGATTTATTCAACTGCTTGCAGTTGACAACGCTGAATCAACGTTGGAATCTTGTAAGTTCCAATCTGAAGTTGCCAATATAACCCATTCTAATCATTTACCTTAGCAATCAAGAACGCTGGCACTGATGCCGCCAACACATCTCAATTGTCCCCAGCCGACTCCAACAATATTCTCAATGCAATCAATGATCTGATCCCCGATATCCAACAGGCACTCGATGCACTTAAAGCAAAGAAGACTACATTCGCTAACGCAGGGGTTGCTCCAACCGTTGAGGGTGACTTAGCGAATTTGAAAAAGGAAACTGATACTTTTGGAAAGAACCTTCTTGCCATTTCCTCTTCTGATGTAGAGCCAAAATTATCTGTGGCTTTGAGTACAATTGATAACGATTTTACTAATGCAGAGGCTGGATTTTAAGACGGTCCATGTATTTGACAATGGCATTGCATAGGAATCTGGGAGCTAGTGGCGGGTGAGGATTGATTAGATTGAATCAGAATTTGGGACAATCGATAGCTTTGAATGAAGTTAGTTGGGAATGGAAACAGATTGTTCAGAACTTGACATTGGCTGAATCCAAAGACAAGACTATAAAAATCATGAAACCACTGTCTTGCACCTGTGTATACCCAGTTCTGAATCGCCATTACTCCAAGGCAAGCTAAAGTTTCTAGAAAGTTCACCCATATCTGTGAATAACTCACCAGAATCTGCTATTCAATTGAATGCTCGAATCTTTTTCTAAATTATTCCGAACTTGAGAAGGCTGCTTAATAAATGCCGAATAGTACTGTCTTGACTAACTTAGGACTGAAGAAAGAAGAGATAGAAACAGGCACACAGCAATGAATTGAAGGTTTACCATTTACCAACATTATGTAACAACAGTGTTAATTAATTTGCCCATGAAGAAGAGCATTAACGTTAAATCTTTTGTGAATTACAGGTAATGTGATCACTGTTAAATCTAAAACATGCATCGTATTTATTATTTAAGGGGTCCTTTTGGTGTACTGTTATTGGTTAAACCGTGTTACATAAGCCGAGGCTGATGACATCGGAACTTGAGACTTGATGTCCCTCAACTCGAATGAATTCCAAAGAACAAAACTTCTGTGAATTAAGCTGTATTACCAGCAGATACCATGAACCATGTTCAATTTCTCAAGCTTTGTGCAAAAGGCTCAATCATTCATTGACCCAACTCAAGCTCTCAATATTTCTGCTTCTGATCGCAATCCTGCCAAATCTACTCTCTTCCGCAATCAATTCCGATTACCAGATTCCCAAACCCCTCTACAAGAAATCACCGCAGAACTTACTATAGCCCCACCAAATCAATACTCACCGAATGCTACACAAGGAGAGAAGGATAGAGAGAGAGAGAGGGGGTTTCATAATGCTGGAAAGTTGCACTTGAGTGAAGCATACCTGTGCTTCTCGACACAGCCTACAAGTTTCCTTCAAACGGCGAGTACAGGTATATCTTCTGGTTTCAATGGACAAACACATGGAGCCGGACCTGGCGGGAATGGATTCACACTGCCTTTATGTGCTATAAGAAGAGTAGAACGACTTCATAGTCAGTCCTATCAAGTATGCACCCCTCCTTTACCGCATTATTTATTGCTGACATGAAGTAAAGTTTGCGTTGGCTATTACCACCTGGAATGGAAGCACAAATACATCAGCGAAAGATGGCTCAAAACAACCTACATATCAACAAAAAATTACAATAAGTCTTGCCGGAACGCGCCAAGCATGCGAACGGTTTTGCGATGGTTTAAAGAAAGGACTAAAATCGGGCGTGGGTGAGGTCGCAAAGATGAAGCGTGTTGTGGCAGAGTGCTATTCGGAATATTTGCTACAAGGCGACAGCAAAACAGGAGAAGCTCCAGATGCAGGGCTTGGAATGTTATTCAGATATCCTGGCGACCTTCGGAAATTACGAGACAAAAGTAAAATGCGACTTTGGGGAGAGTATCTTCGAGAAAATGGGCGGAATGTCACATTGATTCGCCAACCTACATTTCATAAGCTGATTCGAGTTGGGTTACCGAATCGACTGCGAGGAGAAATATGGGAGCAAACATCAGGGTCATTGTTTTTACGCTTGGAAAATCCGACGTTATATACAGACACTCTAGCGAAGTTTGAAGGAAGAGATTCCCTTGCTATTGATGAAATTGAGAAGGATCTCAATCGAAGTTTACCGGAATATCCTGGATTTCAAAGTGTTGAAGGTATCGATCGATTGAGACGAGTTCTTACAGCATATAGTTGGACCAACGAAGAAGTCGGGTATTGCCAGGCTATGAATATAGTTGTGGCAGCACTATTGATTTATATGTCTGAAGCCCAAGCTTACTTTTTATTATCCGCGTTATGCGACAGATTACTTCCCGGATACTATTCACAAACCATGTACGGCACTCTATTGGACCAACGCGTATTTGAGTCTTTAGTAGAGAAGACTATGCCAATATTATGGGATCATCTTGTCAAATCGGACGTTCAGCTTTCAGTCGTTTCTCTGCCTTGGTTTTTGTCATTGTATATTAACTCTATGCCTCTCGTATTTGCATTCCGTGTTTTAGATGTTTTCTTTTTAGAAGGTCCAAAGGTACTCTTTCAAGTTGGTCTCGCTATTTTACGCATAAATGGAGAAGAACTTTTAGATGCCGCTGATGATGGAGCCTTTATTTCTGTTCTGAAAGGATATTTCTCGAAATTGGATGATTCTGCGCATCCAAAATCCGAGAATGCAAAATTACGAGCAGTCACACGATTCCAGGAGTTGATGGTTGTTGCTTTCAAGGAGTTCTCAGGAATCACACAAAATACCATTGCAGAGCAACGTATGAATCATAAAGATGCTGTTTTGAACAGTATTGAAAGTTTTGCAAAGCGAACCTCAATACGAAACTTGGGTCCGGAAAGCAAGAAATTGAGTGTTGACGAGTTGGGTGCTTTGTATGATAGGTTTTATGGCGTATTATACGAAAGACAACAAAGAAGTCAAATGATACAGGAAGAAAAAGAAAGAAGAGCAAAAGCCAATAGAGCCAGTGTAATTGCTGGATTAGTAGAGAACCAAAATATCGAGAAAGGTAGAGTGGGTCTTGGTCCAAGTCCTACTCTGATGGATTACGATTGTTTTCGAGAATTCCTCGCTGGGGTGACTAAATGGGCTGTATCAGACTCACCATCAGCACAAGAAAAGGAAGTCGAGAAGGAGAAACATTCTTATTTTGGCAATTCCATGCGACGAAGAGATATTTCCCTTTCTCCTTGGGGTTTTGGTAATCCTGAACCTGCTGATCACGAATTTATGCAACGACTTTTCCGAAGATGGGATGTGGATATGAATTCCGCACTGACTTTACAAAATGTTGTTACAGGATTGGCTCATATCAAAGGAAAAGGTGATATTATGGGAAGCATTACGTACTTCTTTGAACTTTATGATGATGATGGAGATGGAAAAGTGGACAGAGAAAGGATTTTAAGGATATCTGAAGCTCTACTGTTCCTTTCTCGAAGAGGTCTAGAAGGATCTCTGACACCCTCATCATCTATGGTTGGACTAAGCGAATATGAAGCTGGTAATCCAGCACAATTCCACAGTCCACATACAACAACACAAGAACGGTTTTTGAATAGTGTTAGTGCATTCATCAGACGTTGTTTTGAGTATGCTGATCCAGACCATCCACAAAATATCGAAGACGAGAAGGAAGATGATCAGAGTGAAGAAGAAAGTGAAGAGAAAGTGGAAGATACCTCAAATGATGCAAATGGTCTTGTTGATCCCGACTCATTTGCTATTGGCGATTCGGATGACTCAGATGAAGAAGATCTCTTAGATCTTGGTACTGACTCAAAGAAAACTAAAAAGGGAATCAATCTTCCAATTATTCCACCACCATCCAACAAACCCAAAAATCTCTCTACGCCTTCTCGAAGTGTCTCAAAAGCACAATCAGAAAGTGCTAACGCAGCTCTTGACCCTGCCAAACCTCTTCATATAACTCTTCCTACTTTCCGTATGGTCGTTCTAGCTGATGAACTTCTCGAACAATTCTTTGAATCTTCATTCCCAGCTTCCTTTCGCATCTCTGATAAAATGACTTCAACCTCAAATGCTACAAATTCTTCTCTTACTACATTCACAAACATCGGCAAATCGGCAGCAACAGCAGCAGCAAATGTTGTTAGCGGTCCTAGTTCTGCTGGTGTGGTACCACCTGGAAAAGGACTTAGAGGTGTTTTGGATAATATTGTTACTGATGGAATGAGAGTTGCTGCTGAAGTTAGAAGAAGAATGGATGAGGCTCAAAAGGAATTGGAGAGGAATGCTGTGCATAGACCGGGTGTACAAGATGAGGATGAGGAGGAAGAAGATGATGGATTAAGAGTTTCAGGAGGTTATGGTGGTGATGCTGAAAGGAGGAGTGTAAGAAGTGAAGATAGAGATTTATTGGAAGGGGCAGATGCTGAAGCAGGTAGTATTAGAAGTGGTATTGAGAAGGTTGAGGGGGTAGGGATATCGGGTAAGATTGGAAGTTTGATGCCAAATATTTCTGGAGATTCACAGAGAGAAAGAAGTTCTAGTTCGGCAACACAGAAAGTGTTGGAATTTGAAAGATAGTCTGAGGTTATATGATACCTGTGCTATGGAGTGTGTTTCTGATTGATGGCTAGATGAGAATATTCAGAGAAGAAATTAAATTATATGCATTTTTGAGGCGAGTCAAGAGCGAGCGAGTGTTTTGTTTATGGTGGTTAGGGTTAGCAATGAGCGTATGGAATGAATGGAACGGTGGCTACTGAAGGCGTTTGTAGTTTTTTTCTTCTTCAATTTGGTTTTCTTGCTTGTAATTTATTTGATTTTGTGGGTGGGAATGGCGGTGGGCAATATAGGTAGTAGGTAGTCATTAGAAGAATTAAACAATTGTTGATTCTTGATTTAGGAATGATTTGATGGTTTTGTGGAATATGTTTTATGACTGGATGTGAGATGGAGAAAAAATTCGTGGGGTTTGAGGGGGAGTAGGGG
>PHWZ01000505.1:0-25662 GCA_004379285.1 Botryotinia calthae
CTAAAAGAGCTA
The DNA here is from genome assembly GCA_004379285.1 of Botryotinia calthae. Taxonomy (NCBI): domain Eukaryota; kingdom Fungi; phylum Ascomycota; class Leotiomycetes; order Helotiales; family Sclerotiniaceae; genus Botryotinia; species Botryotinia calthae. Next base: position 13 of record PHWZ01000505.1, read on the forward strand.
GTCTCTTTCGCATTCGCTTAGGGCTTTATTATAGTTGCTAAATTACAGTGGTAATTGAATTGAAGTTATTCACTTCGTTCACACAGACATCCTCACCACCCCGGTCCGACGAATGCCCAATGCGAGTTTGGTGAGCGGTTTTTGAAATACAGCTTGAAAGAGAGCTCTTTTGGCATATGAATCCCATCCGAAACGTCGGGTTCATCTGACATTACTGTAATTGGTAGACGCAACTTTGGCACCGGAGCATTTTAAAAAAGCTTTTGAATGTTGAAAGCCGTTATGTCTGAACTCAAAATCTCGAAGCCTGTTTGGTCGCGTACGTTCACACTATCGTTGGATTCAATGTCCGATCCCAAAACGTCCAAACATTACATTAGTCGAAGCGAGTAGTTCACAGATCCGGTCTTGAGTTGGACTGTGGATACCGAGTCAGCGTGGGTTGGGCTATATCATTTCGTCGTTTGCTATAGCATGAATTTGTTGGCCACACCCCGTCACTTCAATTCAATGCAATTCTCCAATCAAGAGGAAACTTTTCGTCACTACTTCGTGTTCGCCATGGTTTCAAGTTGCACAGCCTTTCCAATTAATGCATGCAATGACTTATCATCGACACAAATTTCGAGTATAAATTTTTGGACGAACGTGAAATTACCAAACTTGAGGACCCAAAGATACCTTGCCGACAAAGCGATGTGTGTTTCCCTGTGGCATCTGCTATCTCAAGCTCACAGCAAAGACCATCCCGTTTCGAAAAAAGAATAGTCAAAAATAGCCCATCCAAATTTCCGCTGTCCTCGCGCACGGTCTTGTATTGGATAAAGTGATAAAGTTGTCTCCACTGTCCATGTTTTTTGTGTCTTTGATGTCGTCCGATACTACATCGGATGGGGACAACAAGCAAATTTCTGGTAAGTCTGGGCATCTAAGCCTTATTTGTGTTGATCTTCCGGGGCTATTGAGACCCGCTACTATTGACCTGAATTCTTATAGAGATCCGAAGACTCTTGAGCAGTGAGCACCTACAGCATATCGAGTAGAATATGTAGGTCTACAAACAAAAGATGGAGAGCTATTATTGTCGTCCATAGCTCGGTAAGAGAAATGCACCAATGAAGGGGTATAGAGTCAGGAAACGTGTTGCTCAGACCTCCATACCAACAAATTTATACGACGTTTCCCACAAACAGCCATTTATTCCACATCGTATACTGGTAACCCGATTTTACCGAAGATGATGCATAGAATAACTATTGTACTAAACAATTTTCCGTTCTGATGGCGCTCTAAGCTTGTTTCACGCGAAAGTGTTTTCCCCACAACCTATCGGTATTTTTGCCAAGCCATCATCGTTTCATATGGGAGTATTTGTCTACCAGCTTGCCAGGAGGTATTGAACTCGTGAAAAGATTGTGAAAGGGGGTTGGATGTCACAAATTGACGTGGTCTTGCTGTGAAAGATATCTAGATTCGGATCTTTCTGTCTGGATATGGAGATATGTGATGTGAATTGCAGGGGATGCATACCCTTTCGGTGTCTGTGATGAATAAGAGTGGGAGTCTCGCCAGGAGTTTTTCCATGAGTTTCTTGCCGTACTTGACGGAACAGAATGTCACTCTGCAGAAATCGAAAGATCCGGGTATTTGCTCCTGAATTGTTCTTGCACTACGGGGTAGCTTGATTTACTTTGCCGGAATTGCATTTTCCTTTTTTAACCTGACTCTGGAATAATCCCAGACTTCTCCTCGCTGCCAGAAAAGCAATTTCTCATTCAGTAACGAAGGCCGTCAATGATCTACCGCGAAACAACAAAATTCCGATATGTGTGAGCTTTGTAATTTGTATTTCTCTTTTCGGAAGATATCAACCTGGAGTTATAACTAGATTTGAAGGACCATTTTTTAAGAACAAGCTCAAAAAGATAGTTGTAAACCCAGTGATCCTGGTGTTTTCTGGTAACCAATAAAGCCAATGTGCCCTGTACGTAGTACGTACGGAGTACTAAGCGGTAAATACAGGGCCAAGAAAACATCCGACCTTTGGAACCCACCAAATCCACTTACTACATTCTCTTTCAACGTCTGTCTGTGATATCACATAGGGTCTCATTGCTAAAACTTTCTTTCTTTCTTTCTTTCAAAAAGAAATGATATCGACTGATTACAATCTGAGTCGGAGGAGTTGTAGGAGTTGTATGATCTAGCCCCCTGTTCTGTATTGTAACCGCATAATGCATACATTATATTAATAGCTTTCAAGTTAAATGATCGATGGGAAGGAGAACATCAATGTTGCATTGTCTCTCAGTAGATATCTAAGAACAGATATAAACCATAAGAATGTTACGAATAGTTATGTCATTCAGTACAACTTGAGCCGCTTTGCATAGTATAAGCAAATCTTAATGAGCTGTGATGGCATCTGAACGAAATGATGGGAATCCTTTCTCGGATCCTGATCGATTACCTCATCTCATATCAATGATACGGGCACTTGTATTTAGGTCGTTTCAAGATGTTTATCTCATGTTTGTGTCTCGAGCTTTTAAAGCCATGGTATTGGTCAGGATGTCTAAATGATCTCCATGGCTCCATCAGAGGGGCTGTGCAAAAACTGATGAAACAATGGCCACATCCAATTGACTCCGCGAACCCCGTTTTTATTGACTTTACCTTTTCGAAAAGACTTAAAGTTCATCGACCCCTGAGATGTTCTAAATGGCGCTCTCAACCTTGATTTGATCCGATCATGATGGTGATTTATCCAATGATAGTGCCATCTGAGTTCAGGAACCGCTATAAGGATCTATTTGCGGGTCTAATCTGATTGATCTAAGCCAAATCGAATACCACCTCATGGCTGAACCTCCAACCAAATTAATGGATGACTGCTTCCAGATACCCTGCATAAACGTAAAGTTCCGAATCTAACTTCTCCAATGTTCAACCTCCAATCATTCCTTTGCCGCTCGGCTGTGTGTTAGCATGTATTCAAACACATTTTCTGAGCGTCACAATTCTGCAATACTCTGCAACGTGTGTGTGTGCTGTTGTAGAGTATCATGACTCTGGAATATATGCGCTCGAGCTTCAGGCATACAATATTGACAATTCCAAAGTAGGCCGAATTGTCCAACCTCCAAATCGACGCGAAAATAAGGTGGGATAGTTTATGTATGGGTGTATACTAAGAATATTTCTTTTGTCCGAACTTTGCGTCTGATTGAATGTAAGCAATAAGCATTGACCTTGCGAATTCTGGGCATCATCACGATGCACGACTAAATACGAGGGAAAATGAAGTTGCCCCTGACTAGGACGGCGTACCTGCAGTAGTTCGCATGGTCAAGTTTCACCTGTTCTTTTCCGCATCTGCACCCCTCGATTGAACAAGCATGGCCTTTCTACAGAGACCATCTTGGCATATCTTAACCAACTACGTTTTTTAAGCTAGGGAAGTTCAGACTACACACCAAAAGTAAAGGACGAAATGGCGCGCGCATGCATGGGTCTGGAAGGATATGGCCCTGTCTAGTATTAGCTTCTTCAAAGATTCTCCTCGTCTATAGAATCCTTGATGATTGTGGAACAAGGATCCCATCTGGGTGATTCAACACGGAAGACCCCATGAAAGGGATCGAGGCTATGTGGGAAAGGTCATGGCCCAACCGTTTCTCAAGATATAACAGATCCTGAGAATCCTCATGTTAGGTTTATACTCCATTCATTACGATTCTTCATTTACTCATTCTCTTATAATTCTATCGCCCTTTGAGAGTTAAAGTCATTCACTTCTTTACTCTCTATCTTTTCAGCATCAAAAATCATTCGTTTTATTTTTATTTTTTTTCGTTTCATACCAACTCTCGTTGATCAACTTATTACATAATAATGAAGACTCAAACCCTCTCCGCCCTCGCGGCTTTGGCCACCAGCTTCCAGCTTGCTGCTGCCACCGGATGGGCAGACAAGTCTAGCTTTTCTTGTCCTTCAAACACCAACAATGAGTGCTCCTCAACTCAAAAGAGCGGATGGGATTTCAGCGACCTCACATCTGGACCTTTCAGCAACTATGACGCTTTCGCCTTCTCTGGATTCACATGCTCAAATTCTTTCGGCAAACGTGACAACCCAAAGTTCCCAAAGAGAACTTCCGGAAAATGCATCTCTGGTACAGCTTCTTCAGACCATGGCTCATGCCCTCAATTCTCCTGCGGTAGCTCCTCCAAATCTAGCTCTTCCGGATCATCAGGCCACTCTGGATCATCTGGAGATATCTCCGCTTTCTCCATCTCCACCGTTCACGTTACCACCGAATTCGATTGCGATCTAGAATTCCACTATGGTATGGGTGATGGATCTACTTGCAAGCAAACTTCTTCTTGCTCAAGTGGAGGTTCCATCATCTCCAACTCTCAATGTGGTGGTGCTAAGAACGTCACCGTTGTTTACTCTTCCGCAAGTCAAACACACACTGCCGCTACTGGTAAGGCTTCTTGCAGTGTCGGTATTAGCTCCGTTGGATTCGACTGCAGCTCGGCATCTACCACTCAACACCCATCCACCACTGCCAGTGCCAAGACCTCTGTCAAGACTACCTCTGTCAAGACAACCTCCAGCGAAGCTTCCAAGCACACTTCCGTTGAGTCCAAGACTACCTTAGCTTCCTCCAACAAGGTTACCTCGGTTAAGAGTACTCCTTCCGCTACCGGTACTTCATACACCCTTGTCGGAACTGGTTCTACCCAATCTTCCATCATCGGAACTTCAGTTAAGCCAAGTTCAAGTGCCGAGACTAGCATCAAGACTTCAGCTAAGCCAAGCTCAAGCGCTACCAGCCTCATTGGAACTTCTGTCTACACTTACCCAGCCGGTACCGCTCCAGGAAACTCTGCCTCTTCCATCATTGGTACATCCGTCACTGGATCTGGATCTTCATCTGTTGTCCAATTGACCACTTCTACCATCTATGCTACCTCTGTTTCCACCATCATTTCTTGCGCTGCCACTGTCACCGACTGCCCAGCTAGATCAACTGCTTTGACCACTGTCGTGTAAGTTCAATATATTTGCCACGTTCTGAACTTTCAACTAATAAACTATATAGTATTGCCGTTTCTACCACCATCTGCCCAGTCACCGCTACTGAGGTTCCAGGTTCATCCGCTGCTTCTTCCATCATCGGCACAACCGTTGCTTCTTCCCCAGCTGTTTCTTCCCCAGCTGCCTCTTCTTCCGTCATCGGTACAACTGATGCATCCTCCCCAGCTTCATCCCCAGCTGCCTCTTCTTCCGTCATCGGTACAACTGATGCTTCCTCCCCAGCTTCATCCCCAGCTGCCTCTTCCTCAGCTGCCTCCACTGCCCCATGTGTCTCTTCTGGTGTACTTCTCTCTGGTCAAACTGCTTGCCCAGTCTCTTCCGGATCTGCTCCATCCTCCGCTGCTTCTTCCATTATCGGTACATCTGTTGGAACTGCCCCAGTTTCATCCCACGCAACCACTAGCTCGACCAGCCTTGCTACAACTGCTTACACCACCGTTATTGTTCAAGAATCTACCACTATCTGCCCAGTTACTTTGACTCACACCACCGGAGGAGTTACCAGCTTCGAAACCACTTCAACCACCTCCACTGTACGCTCTTCAGCAACAGTTGTTACCTCCAGTGTTATCACTAGCATCGTTGTCCCAACCAGCGCTGCTTCTTCATCTGCTGAAGGTATCACATCTGTGCCAGGTTCAAGTGCCACCAGCGTTCAAACCACTGCTTACACCACTGTCATTGTTCAAGAATCTACCACTATCTGCCCAGTTACTTTGACTCATACCACCGGAGGAGTTACCAGCTTCGAGACCACTTCAACCACCTCCACTGTTCGCTCTTCAGCAACAGTTGTCACCTCCAGTGTCATCACTATTACAGCCCCAGCCAGCTCCGTTGAGGGTGTCACTACTACCGTTTCTGCCACTACCCCAACTGAGACCGCTTCATGCCCAGATGTCTTGCCTCAATGCTTGAACACCTGGATGTACTTGGTTGGTTGTGAGTCTAACACTGATTCAGACTGCTACTGCCCAGATAGTTCATTCATTAACAACGTCTTCGGATGTGTTTCTGCATATGGTGTTTCCGCATCTGACATTGATGCCGCTCAAAAGTACCTCCAAGGTATCTGTGCTGCTCACGTCTCTACCAACCCAGCTATCGTTACTGCTGCTTCTACCGTCTATGTCCCAGCTGCTTCCAGTGCCGTTGCTACCTCATCCGTTCAAGGTGTCGCTTCTACCCCAGTAACCACTGTTACTCTCAGCACCACTTTGGTCGTTCCATGCACTGAATCTACTGGTTCCCTCTCCGGATCAGTTATTCCATCTTCATCCACCACAACCACCATTGTTACCGCTATTACTGTTCCACAAGTCGCTTTCTCCACTGCTCCAGCAGTTGGATCAGCAACTGCTAGCGTTGCCCTTATCCCAGGTACCGTTGCTGCTTCCCAAGCCGCTGGATACACCACCTCTGCTCCATCAAGCACTACCAAGGTTGTTTCCGGTGTCGCCGGAGCCACCAACGTCCCACCTGCCGCTACCACCTCCGCTTCCGTTCCATTCACCGGCAGCGCCATCAAGAGCACTAGCAGCTTTGGCGGACTCATCGCCGCTGCTCTCGTCGCAATCTTTGCTTTGTAAGCGATTGATTCGAAGTCATTCATATTTCATTTTGTTGAAGCAAGATTATAAAAATCATGCATAGCATCAAGTCCGGGAGGCGTTCAATTCGATACCAATTTCATTAGTTCACACCTGATTTTCTGTTTGGAGGAAAAACATAATCAGCTTTGTTCCATCTTTATGGACGTTACGCCAGTCTGGCATGGTACACACGAGGGTTAGGAGGGTATGCTGGATCATAATATATGAGTAATGGATGGGGAATTGAAAAGAAAAAGTGTTGCCAACACTGTAATTATAGATTTTTCTTTTGAGAGAATATATAAAGAGTTACCTTTAATTGTTTGTGTGTTTTGTGTGATGAAAATGCCTTTCTGTGTGTGATGTGATTTGACATGAACAAAATTGTTTGACTCGATGAAGTCAACTTGCCATGGGATGATAGTTCCTAACTCCCTTCAACACTTGACCTATCAATCAGGTAGTTGAGGTTATGATGTTCTGTAAATGTTTTCTAGCTCACCATAAATTTGTGTCTCGTAGATTAGTAGCCATTGTATCAAATCATTACTGGCGAAGTGAAAGCATCTTAAAACCCTTCAGCCGTGCTAATGCCCTGAAGTAGCTGATCAGGAGTTTGTCAACGGTGTTCCACATAAATTTGAAAGATCAGATATTAGACTTTCATTCATAGATTTTCAAAGATCATGAAGATTAATGGGCCTTCGCCTCGAATAGTACCTTTGAAGTGTTCTTTCATTTCAAATTGGATTTCACTCACTGGACAAACATTTATAGTATGTATCTTCTGCCTCACTTTGAAAAATCTCCATGCTGAGACGTATTGCTTCATGATTATTTGCAAATCTCACTATGTGCCACACCAGAACGCCGGAACTACACATCCTATCTGCATATATCTTTACAGCCAGACTTCACATCCATCTTGTCTCCGCACTCCCCTTGATGATGCCATCGAGCTCACTCGTAGTCCAACCGCCATAAAAATCTCCAGGCTGCGGTATAACTTTCTCTCCATCCACAAAACAATCCCATGGTCCAGCATAGAAACTCAAATAACCTTTCAAATCAGCATACTGTGGCGTAGGAGATTCATATGACCAAATCCTGTTGGTTATTTCATGCTTTCGCGGCTCGGGTGGCACTAGTTGATCTTCAAAGGGACAAGCGGAAGCAGGAGTAGGAGAGAAAGGTGGAGGTAATGAGATCGAGTAGTATGTGGCCGAGCCTTTGTATTCACAAAAAGTGGATTTGTTGGTGGGGGTTAGAGGAAACTTTGAAGATAGGGATGTGGCGGGGAGGTAATATGCTGTTCTTATGTTAGGTTATGGATGGAGAGAGGCTGGAGCTGTCATGAATGAAAAAGGGGTATTGACTGGGTGAATGATATGTTTCCAAAACCCAGTATGCATCACTTGTTTCAGCGATGGTTTGACCTCGATATTTTACAATGAGATGACGAGATGTTTTCTCGAGGAGAGGCGGTCGTGGAAAGTTTTGGACGTTAAGTCTTGGTTTTGGAAGCATTTTGATAGAAGGACTTTGGTGGATAGATAGATATACAGATATACAGATAGACAGATAGACAGATAGATATTAATGCGACTAAGTTAAGTTATATGATGTTCTAGAAAGATATACAATATCAATGATGTACTTTGGATACTTTTTCATGAATGGAGGGGTTTAGGTTCATGCATAGTAGAGAGGGACGAGTCCACCGGTGGTCTCTAAGGTGTGATGACTAAGCAATCTAAGGTTAAGCCTAGCGCCCCCGCAATCGTCACACATGTGCAAGAACATCCAATTCGTAAGGCTAAGTAGATTTCCATCTACAGAACATCCACCCAGATTCTGTCTATTGTCATCGCGACACCTTCACAAAAACATTCTGCGACTTTTCCGATCATATCTACCATTCAAGACCATCATGTCAGGACTCGAGAAGGCCCTCTTCAATTTGAAGGTACGTCATTCTGCTTATCTTTCCCCCAAAATCGCACATCGATCGCACTTCAACGTCAACTGTTCTGCGCATCAATATCACCTCAAACTAACCCAACACTCAGTTCACCGCAAAACAAATCAACAGACAAGCCAATAAGGCTGGACAGGCAGAGAAGGCAGAGAAGGATAAACTCAAGAAGGTATATTGCGCCTTTCCATCCCACATACGTCCATATAAATACAGCTCGTTAACATCACCCTCCAGGCAATCCAACAAGGCCATCCTGATATCGCAAAAATCAATGCCGAAAATGCCATCCGCAAACAAAATGAGAAATTGAATCTACTAAGATTAGCCAGTAGAATTGATGCCGTGGCCAGTAGAGTACAGACTGCTGTTACCATGAGACAAGTCACCGGCAGTATGACGAATGTAGTAAGAGGAATGGATCAAGCTATGAAAGCCATGGATTTGGAAAAGGTTAGTTTGCTTTCTATTAACTATCAGATCTCCATACTCAACCCCACTTTTACTTTTAACTTTAACTTTAATTAACAAGATACAAATTCTATAGATCTCAGCAGTAATGGATCGATTCGAGACACAATTCGAAGATTTGGATGTAGCAACAGGCTATTACGAAAACGCAACTACATCCGCAACAGCAGTAGCAACTCCCCAAGAAGATGTTGATAGATTGATGAACCAAGTTGCGGATGAGGCTGGAATTGAGTTGAACCAAGAGATGAAGAGTCCAGAAGCGGCTACCCCAGTCAAATCGAATCCAACTGAAGTAGAGGAGGATGGATTGGGCGAAAGACTAAGGGCTTTGAGATCGTAGAATTCTAGGCTTATAAGGGGGAAAGATGTTTGGGTATAGGCGTTGTGGATCAGAACAGAATAAAGAATGGCGAATAGGGTGTCCTTTTATTATTCGGGATGTATTTATGTGTGGATCTTTCGAGCGTATTGACATTAGAATGCTTACAAGAAACTTGAAGATATGGATGGGTGCCTGACTTTGCTAGGAAATTTTCAGCGATGTATATTTGCCTAGTTTATAATCCAAGCGGCGCCCATATATAAAGATTGTCAAATTACAAAAGAGTCGCCGTTTAAAGGAAGATAAAGATGTTCGGCGATTTCAGCTCTACTACGAGCTTCAAGCGAAGCTCCTCGACGCTTCTCTTTTCATTATAACTGGCAGGTATCATTTACATGACAACTTTGCCTATTCGCTCTCATTTCTCAAACTTCGTATTCACTTCATAATTACTTATTTCACATCCTCAAATCTTCTTACACCAAGAATAGATTGGTATGTTGATTTCATAGATTTAAGGATTCTACTTGAATCTTGCTATGAATTTTTAAGCACGTTTTTCCCGGTTCCTGTAAATTTTAAATTACTGGTCCCTGGAAATGTTAGAATAATAGGAATATCTTGTCATAAAATGTTAGTAAATATCTTGATTTTCCCAGAGGCTATATGGAGGAAATGCTTCCGGCATAGACTCGAAGCGAGTATGTAAAGATCTCTAGATAAAGGACCCGAATACAGGTAATTTGTGGAGAATTTGACTTTGACCATGCCATTGGACTTTGAGCCAATAGATGCCTGTCCTTTTGCATTTTGAACTATTGTCAGCTTATTACTTACAGAATTTTCTTGCGTAAGGTTTGGTTCTTGACAATGCCGTGAAGTTTGAAGCCCCTTCTAGCGGTCTCAGTACTTCACCTCGTGCTCTTGAGATTAATGGAGTTGTTTTTCTTGTCTTTACTTATTTTCTCCGGTTCATATATCCAATGAGTAGCAATAGCTATATATAGGCTGAATCGATCAAGAATTTACTACTACTATATCTAATCAGCTTCAAACCATACCAAACAAGTCGCGCGAGTTATGCTATGCAGATATTATAATCCACATCCATTGTTTAGAAAGTGGATTCACACATCCGCCGGTAAGCTAACCTGCCATCTACACAGATTTCGATGCTCATTGTTGACAGTTCGGACTTTAGATTTACATGGAGTGTAGTGCAAAGCAAATATACTTGCAGCATCTAGACTACGTTTGACAACTTCAAGATCCGGGATATACATTGAGACATCTGCTGGAATCCAAAATAAATCAGAAGGATTTTGAAATTCACACCGTGTAAAGTATTATAAAGTCGTTCATCGATGGTGTATGAACTGCAATACCTAATGTTGCGAATGGTCGAGTCGATGAGTAACTCCCGGAAGTCATGTTTCTACATACATACTACAGTGAGTGGAATCTATCGTCTGATTTTTAGTCTCTCACACCAAAAAATCTACATGCATACCAAATATTAAGTGGCGGTGTTGGCCTTCAGAAACACCTTAATTTACGCAGATCCGGGGTCAAATGGAATAGGGTACAAATTGATTTGATGCACCAAATCCCCTGGAAACAAAGAAGGCGTGGGAGTGTTTACTGAGGTAGGTTCCAATCTTTATGATGGGGCACTCGGTTTCGGTTGTTAAAGCTATGAAAGCATCTTTACCAACTTTAAAGTGTAGGTTCGTGTAAGGCGATTAGCTATTTTGTACTTCGTCTGGTTTGCGATGTCTAAACCCCATGTTCAGATCCGAGAGTAGGGAGAATGGCTGCAGTGCTTCTCATATCCTGCTGCTTATGTAGCTTTGTATTCATACTTGAAAAGCTGGTGTTGACGACTTGCCTCGCTTCAGGCTTCTCCTGATGATTTCCATACACGAAGGAACTGGTATTGACAGCAGCAGCATTTGTGCCAGTCTCGTGCATATCTTGCGAGCTTTTATACTGGGAAGAACTGGTGTTGACGACTTGATCAGTTTTGGTGATAAACGGTTCGATGGTGCCTTGGGTACTTGGATAAAATGTACTGACTCCAGGTGCATCTGATCATCAAGACTTCTCAACGAATCAATAACTCATCGGTTTAACTTCGATGCCGGGCAGGATGTACTTATTCTCGTCAGCGGGAGTTGTAGAACCAGGTAAGTTGGGAAAGAGGTATTGGTTACAGGGACTATTGGATATTTCATGCGTGAACATAAGTTTGGGCTATTTTTGTGTGAACGCAGTGAATGACTTCAATTCAATGGCTACTGTAATAAAGCCCTAGACGAATGCAAAAGAGACTAGCTCTTTCCACCAGTAGACCTTATATAAGGTTGACTAGCCCTGTACATAGCTAGCTCTTTAGATAGAATACAATTAGACAATGAGGACCTACGCAATCGTGGGTGCTACGTCTTCCGTATCCTTCTCATACAACCAATTTTCAATAGTACTAGATAATTTACCATTGAAATTGTGTACCGCACATATCTTGTTCTGCGGATCCAGCTGCATTGTTTGAATATCTTACGACATGCTTCATATGAGGATTATTGTAAAGACAAAACGGAACCTTGGACAGATAAATATTCCATGGATATTGAGATCTCATCCTGGTGAGTTTCGAACATGGTGATATAGTCAAAGTATCCATGTTTGGGTGTAATAGATCATTGTGTTGATAAGTTGCATCAGAAAGTGATTCGTTGTCCCCTGGTTCGTCAATATCAAGACCGAGAAACTGACTAGACATAGTTGATGTGTGATGTAGAAACTGGTATCGTGGTACATTTCTGGGCTAAAGGACTTCCAGGATATTTTCTAAGATTCCAGTTTGTATGCATACCTTCTTATAGACTCGATCGAAAAATATCAGCTAACGTCTTTGGTTCTTCATAGACAACACAAATGACGTGATTTCAGCACAGCAAAACAATGAATTATTGACTACTAATTATTCCCCACGGAAACCCATCGCATCAAATGAATGCTAAGGTTCAAAAATCTAGAAAAGCTTGAGATTATTGATTTTGGAATAGCCGGAAGCTTGAATATAGAAGTGAGAGTTGAGAGGCGGAGGAGGAGATTCCTCCTAGTGTACGAGCAATGAATCGTATAACGGGCTTGGATTGGAAACACGTCTACTACATCATAGGCTTTAATAATAAAGTCTCCTTTCTTTATGATTACATTAATATTCAGAAGTTCACCATTACTTGTGACTAGATGAATGGTGAATATGCTAATTTAAGTCCTTATATAACCTTCCCCTGTAGATATTCCAACTGAATAACTCCAAATACAAAAATGTACCACTCCAACACCAAGAGACGAGATCATTAGACGATTAGTCAATACCAAACAATCAATAAATCTTTGATCTTTTCAGGGCAGTTGGGTAGCAAAGATATGGATCATCGTCAAATGAACAAGTGGGGCAGCTCCCCTCTTCTCCACCAGCAATTGTCAATTTGTATAGATGTTGAAAGTTTGTTTTCGCTACCATCAAATATGGTGAGATGGCCGAGTTGGTCTAAGGCGCCAGGTTAAGGTGATTAACTCTTAACAAACGATTGTTTACAATTTCCTGGTCTAGAAATAGGCGTGGGTTCGAATCCAACTCTCATCAATCAAAATTTTTGCACTTTTTCTGGTTTGAAGGAAAAACCTTTTTCGCCTAGCGCGGGGTAATTCTAGTTTTTGCCTGCAACCAAGATTGAGGACAAAAATAAATTTACCAATATTTTTACTCAAGAATTCTATGGTGGGCTAACGCATGTAGTCTTTTGTTTATTGCAATACAAATCTTCATACAAGTTTACAAAATGTTGCCCTAGAGCGCTCCACCCACATCCCCTTGAAGGCCAACACCTAGACCGCAAAAAATGATAAAAATCGCAAAAGAGATGATTTCTAGCAACGGATTCAAACCGATGATACTCAGGGTAACTCCCTACGTAGGGCTAGAACCTACAGCCTCAAGATATGAAACAATCAACTCAATTTCTAGGTTGAGTGATGAATAGAAGTCTTGCGCGCTACCATTGCGCCAGCAGGGAAATCTTATGATGTTGTATGCTAGGGTTAACATAAATCAGGATATATAATAGTAAGCTAAAAAATGTGGAGAAAAGAAGAAAGATAGTTCAAAAACACATAGCAAAACTCTAGGTTCTATCTGGGTTGTGGTGGTTTGAGTTGTTGAAAAATTCTGATGAAAAAACTAGACTACCGAGAAAATGAAGGGGTTGAGCCGAGAGGACCCCACTATCCGAGATTTTTTTTCTGCCCCACCAAATCCACAAACTATGTTGTACTTTACTCTCTGTAAATTTCAGTTGAGTATATAATTGAAAAATCGTGGGCTGAGGTATACAAGTAGGCCGGATGGTGTAGTTGGTTATCACGTGTCCTTAACAATTAACACCTGTTAAACACGGACAAGGTCCTGGGATCGTGCCCCAGTCTGGTCATCTAGCATGTCGCAAGGCATTTATTTTTGCAAATTTCTTCGATTGTGGCTGTGGTCTTGATGTGTTCAGTAGTCGATCTTTTGCTTTAGGAATCTATCTCTATTTTATCCTAGATAAACCTAGCAGTACATCTGTCTTCATACCTCGTCATGGTTGTATGTTGCTGATGAAAAAGCTGGAGTGCATTCGGTGTTGGTGGAGTCTGTGGGCCTTTATTTTCACTTACGCATTCGGGTTTTGCTCGTCAGCTATGATGTAGCTTTGTTCGGATTTTTTAGAACAACCCCAGCTTTGGACCTTCTACTGGTGGTGTTTTCTAATTCCATTTCTAATATATTCAATGTTCAATGCTAGCTAATGCTACTAGTCTCCCATAGAAGGAACAAGATGTGGAGTGAGAATTGAAAGTTCCAATGCTCGCTTTGACATAGCTTCTTTTGTCTCAGTGTCTATAGGCGTTTGATATTTTTGTTTCGCATAGAGCTAGAAGCTTAAAGTACGTTGGTAGGAAGGAAAACAAATGTTAGATGTCTGAGTACCTGGAATTATAGAGGTGTATTTCTGTCCAACGGGACATGATTGGAGCGATTTGAGACTCTGAGAGACAATATAGAGTGCTCTTACGTCGAGCTCTCACGTTAAACCTTATCTTGGTCAAGATATTTTTGTGGCTTCTTGAATGTTTTTCTATCTTTCTTATTGCCCCCTTCTTCTCTTTGATGAATGTTCTGGAGAAGGATATACCTGAACGTCTGAATGTCTGATATCAATGTATGAGAAAAGTTGGCGCACAGTATCAATAGATGTTGTAGAGAAACATAGTTAACGTGCCACTTGTGAATTGTTTATAGGAAATACCGGTGCAGAATAGTTGTCATTTGAACAACAAAGAAAAACATTTGTATCGTCAGAACTTGAGTCATCTTGAAGAGTAGAAAATCTTGAGATGTCTTGGAAAAGGTATTTGAACCCGTGTCAAAATCTTCTGATCTCAATTTCTAGATCGTCTCGAAGGAAGTGCGACCCCTACTTACGATTCACCATAAACATAGAAAGTTCAAGCCGCTTCACATACCACATCTCACCAGAGTGTGAAACCCGAACGACAGATTTGATTTCTGAAGCTATTTCATATGATCAGATAAAGATTGGTAGATGCAGGCCACGACCTATATTCCATCATAACATGTGTATTAGGCTCCTACCAAAAGCTTTATTCCTGTTTGGAATCAATCGTCTCTAACGAGAGTTCATCTGATATATATCGCAGACATCCAGTACGCCAATAGTGCTGCAGTTAGACTTTTGAACACTTTCATTTGCATATGGAAGTGCCAGAAAATTGTTACACGTGCAACAAAGAGAGTCTGCTGGATTGTTAGTTAGCCTCTTTATTGGGAAACGGCGATCTCTCGTCTAATAACCTCCAAAACAAACAATTCCCATGGATATTGAAGTGGAGAATGAGCCTTTCAGGGTCTGTCATCATACACCTTCCGAAGCTATTTCTATCTGTCTGCAAATCCCTAGTGTACTTCATTAATGAGCATAGCCAGCCCCACTGGAGCTTTCACCAAATTCGCCGAGAAGTTGCCTGATCCATGAATACCGAATATCAAACATCCCGAAAGACTTGCGAGTCTAAGAACACCATCGACGGAGCAAGCAAATCCCCTGCTATCAAATATTCAAACGAGACTTTTCTTCATACCCACTATCTTCTCCAAGCCAGAATACTGCATACTGTTAGTGCGGGGCTACTGTGGGCTTCCGCTCCAGAAGTGGGGGCCAATCCCGCTAGCTAATTTTGCAAAAAATATTGGAAAAATCCGGTAGGATTCTGTCTTCGATCAAGTGAAAGTCAAACAGACTCCCAATCTGCCGCTCGGTCTATTGCAATTCAATCCGGAGAACTCTCATGCAATACCATATTTTTCTTATTGAAACACTGCCTAACGCATCTAGTATGTCGGGGTTTCGCTGCATAACCACTGATTGTTTGTACATTAGTTCAATATTTTCCCTCAGCAACGTAGAAATTTGCATACCAAGGAAAGAATGAACTGCGAAGTAAAAAGTCCATGACGTTTATATCAAAAAGTCCATGTTTGAGCTCCTTGTGACATTGCAGTACTACGTTTCCGACATAACAATGCATGAGAAGGCTGAAGGAGGATGAAGCTTATAGCATCGACCTGATTTTGATAGTCCCATGATTAGCTATTCAGAGAGAAATGTAGTACGAAGAGGCACTTTTGTCCGACAAGGGTCGTGCAGATATCCGTGGTGAAAAAGTAGGCTCAGATAATGTAATTAACCATTGGAGCAGGACCATTGATTTGGGATTCTTCCAGCAAGGTAAGGAGCGAACATATTGCGATGATGGTTTGACAAAATGCGGGGTAACAAGCAAACGCTCTCGGGGTCCTCGCACAGCAAGATGACAAGAGCACTGCGTAGGCAGTGGGCAGCTATGGTATGCAGTGACCTCCTCAACTCGATGAACTATTCGTAGACGGTAGGTACTATGTAGCGTATTAAATGAGTGTCAATACCATTTCATGAAGATTGAACAAAGTCTTGGAATTCGGAGTGAAAACAACAAACACACTTGTGGTCATCGCAATATCTCCTCCACACCTCAAGAGCATATGCACTTCAATGCTCGGTGAAAAGGAAACTAGAAACGAACGGAATGTCTAGAAAAAAACAGATTCAATAACGGAAAGCTTGAAAGCAACTTCCGGATGCGCATATGGTTACCAGAATGGTTTAGATGAGAGCCTATTGAACCCTGAAAAACATGCACGATTCTGCACAAGCGACCCTTCAAGGAAGGATTGTCATTGAAAGTGTTCGACCCCCTAACATAAATTCAAATATCAAATACATGCCACGCTGTATTGCTGTGTGATTTGATAGCTAACTATCATCGTCGATCAAAATCGTTCTTTCGTTCCTGAAATCTTGGAGGAGTAGGCAAGATATACATATTGAGCAAGGGATGACGCTAACATCTGTCGATATATGTCGGGGATTTTGCACAGTCCGGAAGTTCTCCCTGTGTACCCTTGTACCCCTGGGGATCTTCAAAAGCTTCCCGCTTTTTCGAATTAACGCTGTTTTGATGCAATGCTACTCTTATTAGCAACTTATTGATGTGGTGACCATATATAGAATGAAGGTGATTGGTGGAACTCTGTACAATGTACACTTTCACACACTTTTTACATGTGGAAGCGGCATTCAACGTCCGGACTATAAGGATAGAAATGACCCTCAATAAGCACCCGGAAAAGTTAATTAAGGCTGATCCGGCTCGCTCCGTTCTATCAAGAAGGGGATTTGGGTTACATAACCAAACTAATTTGGATTGAATTGGTTGGTTTAGAAATAGCCATTCCAGTTCTTTATTACTTCTTCCTAGTTTTAAGTATGCATGGGTGGTTTATAAGGCTTGGTTGGTTGGGTAAGTTTCGATGGGACATTGAGGAACGTGCATGAAAACTTTCGAAAATCAGCCCATTATATGAAATTCTCGTCAGTTATGGCATTTTAAAACTTACATCCTAACACATTTCGAGGTCGATAATGTCTCCAATCCAAGGAATATCCATTCATTCTCACCAAAAGAGAAGCCGAAGGCATGTGCCTTGCCCTTATAACTTCATACCTTGGGTATACAACCTTTTGAGTTAACCAATCAACTGTTTGCTCCTCTATGCAAATCACACACAAAGTCATAGACACGGCTCCATTTTGGGATCTCGATGACATTCGGGGAGCTCTACAGAATTGGAAATATTCATACGGGATTGGGGTCCGGTAAGTAAATGGATTGTATGCGTACATCTAATTCCGAAATGTCCAAGCAACTCAACCATGAATTGCCCAATTTGTTGATTGATTCATTCTTGTGCTTGCTTAGGAGCTTGGGAAGCTTGATATTGATGCATAAATGCAGATTTCCTATCGAATCACGTTGAATGCATTTCTACCTATTACTATTCTGGTACTACTGTATGTTCAATACTGGGCTTGCCATTCTATTCTATTCTTTTTTATCCAATTCCACAAAGTGTTTCCTTTTATTTCCATCTAATTGTCTTTGCCCGCCCAATACATTAGTTCTAGCAGTGCCCAGTTGTTTCTCTGTTGCTTCTCAAATTATTTCTTACATCTTTTTACCTTCCAATGTTGCCGGAGTCCCCCGCCTATGTTCAGTGAGCAAAAATAAAGTCTGGATTCGGCTTCGATCTCCACAATTCATTCTAACATCACATCATACAAATCGTGATACTCGTATGATAACGAAGATGAACCGGTACTGAGGCTTGAAAGTTTGGAAACGTCTTGTTACCACATGGTCATTGATACTTTTCAAATTTTATATCAAAATTGTGAGGATTCACCCTCTACCATTCTATTTAAAGGTCCATACCCCAAATACAACCATCATTTCTACGCCACAGCCAGATCATAAAGATATCAAAATATCAACAAATCGAACACGCCACTTGGATTCAAGGATAATCCTTTACATCAACCATAGTATCAGATACCTTACTCACAATCACTTCCTTTGTCGGGCTTTGTGTTAACAACCTCGGCATTCTCTCAACAACATAGCCTCCGATATATTCTTTCAGAGCTCCAGTTCAACTATAATATCTATCAAGGTGTAAGCTTCGACTTACTCCAAAATCAAACTGGTATCATCAATCTCCCCAATGGCAAGTGTGATTTGCCAGAAGCCTGCCGTCGATTACTTCTCATTGTCACGGCAGCAAACTGAAGTAAGTAGTAGTATACTATCTCCTTGATACAAAAAACAACATTAAGTCAACGATGGCTACGAAGCGAGAACTTCTTCAAGTTATCCGGGTCTTTCGGACATGTCATGTGGATAAACTCCACCTTTTACAATTGCCTTCTATTCGTCTTCTCCTCTTCAACAATCACCCCACTGGAGCATTGACTGACAGATAGTTCTTTTAGCAGAGTACTTCCCCATTTACCTGGGATAGCGAGCCTGCACTTGTCAATAACTCAGACTCTTGTGACTCCATTCTTCCATCACCAACCTCATCCAACCCGATTTTTTCCAAACCTTCATATATACTCCCCAAAGAAGAATCATTCCAGTATACCAACCGCAAATCATCCACAGGCCAAGCATTTGACTTCGGTACTTTCGAGGATTGGATGCGTTGGGACGATCCAACTGACGCAGCCTTATCACCTACCTCAGATTTCTTCCCAGAACTCAAAGTTGAGCCCCTCTCGCCTAATATGAGCGGTCTCGAGCTTTCCCGCAATCTTTCTAGTATCGACGAAGCAGCAGTGTTCGGTGACGACAATTTAGTCGACGCGGGAGAACAACTATTCCAGCCCACACCAAGCAATCTCATGAATTCACCAATTATCGATATTCCATCTAGGGATGGTTTATACTCCACCCCTCTATCCTGGGCACGACCCCAAATGAACTCAAATATCAACCTCCGTCGCGCACAAACCATCCCCAATCTTCAGCAGCAGCAATCTATACTTTATAGCCGCACTCTCACTCCTCAAGAAGAAATTCAACTTCGCGCTATTGCTATGCCTCAACAAGCTCAAAACACCTCTGCATATCCCACTTCTCCTACCTCATCCAGAAGTTCGCCCTCGCATTCTCCAATCTCCAGACCCACACGCCAGTCAATGTCAAATTCAAATCATTCTAATAATTTGAAACGCAAATCATCAGCTTGTTCTTCAGATTCGAATTCCGACGGTGAAGATGAGGTACCCGCCCGCCATCCACCCATCAAGAAGACCGCCCATAACATGATCGAGAAGCGATACCGAACGAACTTGAATGATAAGATCGCTCTACTCAGGGACAGTGTACCAAGTTTGAGAGTAATGACCAGAAAATGTTCGAGGGGACAGGAAGATGGCGATGAGCATATCAATGGGGATGATGAGGAGGAAGATTTACAAGGTTTAACTCCAGCACATAAACTAAATAAGGTATGCTCTTTCAGACATCTGATTTAATAAAACTTCGAATCTAATGAATTTAACAGGCAACTGTCTTATCTAAAGCAACAGAATACATCAACCATCTCGAAAAACGCAACAAATACCTTCAAAAAGAAAACGCTACTCTCAAATCCCGCATTGAAGCTTTCGAAATGTTAGTCATGTCCAGTCAGTCCCAAAATGGGGCACCGCAACAAACCAACGGGATGCAAAGAGGAAGATATGGATCATGAACGCTAGTGTGGGGTTCGTAAATTACGAGTGCTACGAATGTTGAAGTCAGAGGAGGTAATGAAAACTTGAAGGGAGGAAGAATTATAAAAAGAACAAATGGTGTTTGGAGCGGATTTTTCCAGGAAAAATCGAAAATTTTCATGATACTTTGGAATAGGCGTTATATGTGGAGCAATGATGGAAAAGGAAAGGAAAGGCAAGGAATGAATGAATGGATTTAGCGGAACGGCAGAAGGATACCCGGAAATTTCTACAAATTTTTCAGAAAGTTCAGTACAGTGGTTTGCTCGCTGGAAATTTTGATGAAAAATCAAAATCAAATCTAAATTAGATTCTCAAGCATATTTTCTCTCTCCTCTACAACTTTTGTGATTTGGTCTACTCTATTCAGATGGTGATACTGTGCTTTTGTCAATGACTAACTTGAGCTGATACGACAATGAATGCTCTAGTACTAGAAATGGGAATTTAGACATTCGACTAGCCATTAGGCCGAGTTCACCATCTTGAGCATTTATTCTAAGTCATGCTTCCTCTGAATCCTCCAGATGCCCTAGCAAAACCGAGATACTCATCTCCTCTCAAGATTTCTCCGCTCCGAATACTGGAACGAACAGTATGCAAAGATACCCAAGGGCTCATCTAAAGATCAATACCCTCTTTCAAAAGAACATATCGCTATTCAAAATCCCCTAATAGTAGCATCCACTTGTCCATGCTCCCACATATACCCAGACTAGCTACCTCCCACCATGTCATACTACCATCCATGACTCCGCTAGCAGCTACAGACATACATGTCACCCATCTCTGCCCTATCTCCACCCAGCTCAAGGATTGGCCCGATCCGCGCAGTATTAGTTCACTAATCCAAGTGATCTGCACATCCGCACATCCGCGACTCGAGTACTTCTTCTCCAATCTGCAACTTCAACGCCACCCTCTTACGAATCATATCAGCAAGACAAGTACGCAAGCCCAAAAAGCCGAAAGCAAATACCGGCACTGAAACCGCGGAATAGCCAGCCACACAAATGTCAAACACAAAGAACTTCTACTAGATCCAATGACCCACTACGCCCGTAACCATTTTCGGAAAACTACGGAATGCACCTCCCAACACCGCCATAGGTAACTTTCGGATCTCTCGCATCCGAATCACTTTATTCACAATCCCCTCATTTTCCTAACCCTCAGCTCTTCACTTTTCGTAAGACGGACTTCGCCTATGTGAATAAAAATTCAGGAGATACATTCTATCCAAGAAACGAAGCCCATTCTATACGAAGTGTGCGGTATGAAAAGGGGGCTCAAACAATGGTACAGACGAGGAACTGGTTCTGTTCGTTACATTATTAAGATTGAGGGACTGTAATATTAGATGAGGTTTGATGCGATGCAATGCGATGCGATGAGACGTTGTAATTTCTATCCTTCATCTGATGAAACAACGACCTCGCTTGTGTCAGTCATTCTCTTCAATATGTTCTCGGATCCGGCTTTGTTTACTGGGTATATATGTGAGTATCTCCTGAGGATCATCTGATTCTCGAATAGACTTTCCAATTCGCACTCGGGGAACAAAAAAGTAAAAGTTCAAGTACGTGCGCTAGGAGATGAATGGATATGTTGAAGTTCTCAATTTTGTGCCCCGAATTGACTTGATTAAGATGACTACCTAGTATATGCCGCGTATGCATGATTATCTTTCTTTCGTTCTTTCTTTCTTCCTTCCTATGATACCCATGAAACGTCCTTTATGTTAGCATTCCGACGAAGTCACAAACGCCTTGCATACCTTCCTTTCTCCCTTCATACAATAATACAAGTCCTCTCGATCGCACGATCGCCATAGCTGCACAGTCAACCTTATGATCTCTTCTTCCCCTGTTTCGCCGTCATCTTTCTAAAGGCGTCTACACCACCCGCGCCAATAGGCCTGGAAGATGGATCCAACCCTCTACTTGGATCGAAGTTACTTCTAGGAGCGATCGAATAACTGGTATTTGAAGTTTCCATTCTAGCTCTGTTGCTAATGACTTTTGGTGCGAGAAGACGTTGACGCTCGATATCACGAGCCGTGAGTTGTGTTCTTTGGGAGGAAGGCATTTGCGAAGATTGAGAGCCGGAGGGACGGATTGCAAGTTGAGCGGCTCTGAAGAGGATGTTAGTAGAAACAACATGTGTTGAATTGAATATACATACTGGAAATCATATTCTTTTGTCGCGACCTTACGCTTCTTATAATCGTCACTTCGCTTCAAAATTGGTCGTGACCATTCTCCCAGTAATCTTTCAGCAATTCTCTTGATTTGAATTTCTGGTCTCTTGCTCTTCGTGTAATATAGAACGACCTTACCAATCCCACTGCTAAGAAGTGCTTCCTTCTCAATCGGTAAACGCGCCAGTGCTTGGAAGAGATCACGTTGAATGTTGTATGCTGGAAGACTTCCATCGTTTAATGGTTCCAAGAAAAATTTGACGGACTGTAGGAAGTTGGTGTCGGGGTCGACGATGGAATGTTGAATGGTGTTTCTGTTGAGAAGAGCGACGACTTCTGGTAACATTTCAAGTTTTCTAGTTGCGGGTAAATTGGCATCTCGAGCAGCATTATCGGCTTGACATGCTTCTTCCATTCGAAGCTTCAAAGCTGCAATTTCATCATCGAAAGCTTCTTCCAAATCCTGCCACAAAGTTAGATCCTATATCTTTCAGAACAGAAAACATGTACATACCACTTCATCCTTCTTTCTTCTTCTCTTGTTTGGGTTCTTAAGCGCAGCATCCATAGCCTTATCCAAAGCTCTACGTCTCCTTTCATCTGGCGTAAGATTTTCATCGTTTTCTGGTTCTGGTGTTGCCTTTCTTCGTTCCTTGGTTCTATCCCTATCCTTTCCCTCACCCTCAACTCTCTTGGGCTTTCTGATTCTCTTTCCATCAATCTCCATTCCATCGGGATCCTCATCCGAGTCTCTGCGCGGCCTCTTCTTTTTATCTCGCTTTCCTTCCTTTGGTTTCTTTGCTTCACCTTCCGCACGCTTGCGCTTACTGGCCTTCAACGTCTTCGCAATATCCTCATCGATACCAACCATGGGTCTCTCATCCAAAGCAACTTTACTTGCATCGAAATCATCAAAATTGGCTTCATCGACATCAGAAAGATCTGATTCATTATCGGATCCAGCGCCGCCGTCCTCTGCGTTATCTAAATCATCCATATCGAGATCCGGGTTGGCCATAGGAGGTTCTGGTGTATCCCGTTCTTGTGAGATGGGTCTGTTTGGATCTCCAGCATCGTTTCCAGCTTCTGGAAGGGGCGTGGTAGGCTTTGAATCGAGGTCGGAATCCGACATATTTGCAGATTGTGAAAAAGGAAGCTTGTATTATTATCTATCGGATGTTGAATTGTTTTAAAATGTTATCCGCGCGTCGATCAGAAGCCAAATATCGATATGGTATCGATCTTGAGTTGTAGTGGTTGTTATAGAATTGGACAGATGCGAAGAAATTATATTAAATGTTTCGTCGCAACTCGCGTTGTACCAAGCTGAAGTTGTATATGGATTGAAGCTTTGTCAAATCCAGCTAGTGGATGTTAAGGTTAGTGTTGAATCGGAAAAATCTTGGTTGCCTCAGGAGCGCCAATTCTTTGTTTACTTTGGATTTTCTGAATGCCGTATCATCTCACTTCCCCAGATCTCCACGTTTGAGCTCCAAATTTTGCTATCAGCTAGCAAAGAAATATACAATGTGGAGTAACACTTCAAGAAGGACAGGTGAAGGTCCTATGGACTTTGAATGGCAAGAGAAAGGTGGCCCTATGGACCCAAAATCACCCTTTCTACATTTCAAACCTTTACAGCTTGACAACAGTGAGTATCTTCACTTTCATACCATTGAACAAGAAGTTACATTTGTACTAATAAGGCAATCAGATTCTGCCAAACCGACCAATTCTTTCCTAGCACAAAACTCCACACCAGCTCCAGCATTTCGAAATCCAGCATTCACAACACCCCGCAAACCATATAATTCAGATATATACTCCGAAGCTTCGGGAATCGAATCCTCACCTGGCGAAACTGCCGACGCAGAGGATACACCTGAGATTCCCAAAACCTCCAGCAAAACCATGACAGCCTTTTCGTCAAATGCTTCTTCACGCAAACCACTATTTGGCAAATATGGCACAAATTACAAAGGAACCAGTCCTGGCGCTCGTAATGATTTGCGCAGAATGAAATTAGGAGGCCAACCTATAGCTAAAAAGCGAAAGCGTCAACATCGGGATGAACGAGAAGACGAAACGATGGGAATAGTGCGACATCACAGAAAGGAATCGGCTTCGGAATCAGAGAGCGAGTCGGGAGACTCAAGACCAAATAGTCGATCGACTGAAGGAAGGCAAGCAGGCAATAACCCAGGCTGGTTCTCCTCCTTCCTATCTGGTATTGAGTCGCGACCCAATCTTCCTAACATTCTCTCCTACTACGCTCAATTAACGCTCAATACTTTTGTCGTCGGACTAATAATGTTTGGGGTTTACACATTCTGGACTACAATCCGAAGCGACGTTGATCAAGCATCTCAAAAAGCCACCGCGGAAGTTCTATCGGAGATGGCCAACTGCGCAAAACAATACACAGAAAACAAATGTGAACCAAGCATGAGATTACCTGCTCTAGAAACTGTTTGTAATAATTGGGATGCTTGCATGTCTATGGACCCCAATGCCGTCGGAAGAGCTAGAATCAGTGCGAAAACATTCGCAGAGATTTTGGATAGTTTCATCCAGCCTATCAGCTATAAAGCCATGGTACGTTCACTCCTACCTACATTCGCCCACCCCCCTTCTATCCTTAAACTAACAACGACCCCTAGATCTTCGTAGCCCTGATCTTTACCCTCTCCATCGCCGTCAACAACATGGCCTTCGGAATGTTCCGATCCAAACCCCCCATCTTTCACCACGAACCCCAACCCCATCCTCAGCAACATCTCCCCCAACACCCCAACTATTTCGGCCAACCAAATCCCTGGGGAATTCCCCAAACCCCTCAATCACATTTCGGTCCGTATGAACCCTGGCCTACCGGAGCAGGAACTGCTCAAAGAGCATTATTTCAGCGAAGCACTTTTGGAAACAGAGAGCGAGAGATGGAATTCAAAACTATCGAGAGGAGTCCGAGTAAGAACCGCGGGAGGAGTAAGGGGAGAAGTCCGAGTAAGGGAGAAAGGAGATATTTGGAATAGTGTCCTACTTGGGTAATCAGGGGTAGCGAGATTAGATATGGCTTGGAATAGTTTCCTGATATTTTTGTGATAGCTACCTAGGCAGGCACGCTGAATGGGAAGGGAAAGGAAAGGAAAGGCAAGGAAAGAGGTCAGAATCCATGGATGGATGGGTGGGTGGGT
>PHWZ01000506.1:0-25461 GCA_004379285.1 Botryotinia calthae
CCCTTTCATTTCTTTTGTGACCGCGTGGACAACTTCATTGTCATTTTCCTCTTTTTGCTCGAATGTATATGTCTTCGTCTCCTAAGGTTATCTGCATAGAAGTATAAACAGGTCCTTGTTGTTGGCATCGTTGCTTTCCTTTTGTTTCAATCGCATCTCGTACATCCTACTGTTACTCTTTGACCCGCGCGGAGGAGAAGCCCCAATCATGATTTCGTTCTCAACACATATCAATCCACGACCGCGTATATCTTTACTACTGCTGTGTTTATTCTGCGCATCATCTTTCTCAATTGGCGTAAATGGCAGGTCCAACGATGTTGTGCGACAGAATGATTTGATTCAACGGCCACTTACGAATTATGAAGATATCACAATCAATGGGAGCCCTCAAGAGATCATCAAGCCTGGAGACTCAAAGGTTCTACCGGCAATGTTAAGCGCGCTGGACGTGCTACAAGAAGACTACTTTGCGACATGGCAAGGCATCTATCCAACGGGAATTGATTGGACATCTGCAGTGATTGGTACAATACTTTCTTTGCATGTTGAAATCATTATAGAGCAAGAGCTAACACCACTCTCTAAACAGGCACCTATGTTGCTGGTGCACTCACCACCATCACTAAGTCCTTTTCTGCACTTTCCTCACCAAAAACGAACGAGAACATCATCAATAAATACTTTGCTGAAGTAATTGGCTTTTATTTTGGTCAGGATGCCTTCTCTCTACGACAGCAAGCCTATGATGATATGTTATGGGTAGTCCTGGGTTGGTTGGATACTGTTAAATTCATTGATTTACACTCTGAATTACACTATTCGAACGACTCTCAGCC
Organism: Botryotinia calthae; assembly: GCA_004379285.1. Taxonomy (NCBI): domain Eukaryota; kingdom Fungi; phylum Ascomycota; class Leotiomycetes; order Helotiales; family Sclerotiniaceae; genus Botryotinia; species Botryotinia calthae. The sequence continues at coordinate 840 of PHWZ01000506.1, forward strand.
AGAATGGTACGGACAACAATATAAACCTGCATTTGCACACCGAGCGCGACTGTTTTGGGAATTGGCGTCACAAGGATGGGATACTACCCTCTGTGGTGGTGGGATGATATGGTCTCCATACCTTACTCCATACAAGAACGCAATTACCAATGAGCTCTATATCGCAGCTTCGATATCGATGTACCTCTATTTCCCTGGAGATGACAATCAATCGCCATTTATGCTTTCCAACCCTTCATACCCACCTCGCGATCCGAAACATCTACAGGCAGCTGTTGATGCTTACAAATGGCTGAATAGTTCCAACATGACGGATTTGCAAGGATTATATGTCGACGGATATCATATCTCGAATCTTTCTGGCGGTGAAAACACCCATTGCGATTCTAGAAACGAGATGGTATATACCTACAATCAAGGTGTTTTGCTTACTGGACAACGTGGTTTGTATGACGCCACCGCCGCACGATCATACCTTGTGGATGGCCACAAACTCATCGCGAATGTTATTAATGCCACAGGCTATGAACTGAAACACAACGTTGCCATCTCACCGCCGCCCAAAGATGGTTCCGAATTGGCAAAGTGGTTTGGCCTGGGTAGGAATGGAATACTGGAAGAAGGTTGCGATGCAAGTGCTTCGTGTTCTCAAGATGGACAGACTTTCAAAGGCATATTCTTTCATCATTTGATTGCATTCTGTAGTGATTTGCCAAGGGAGCCTATTGCAGGGACGAAAGAAGGCCTGGAACTCGATAGAGAGTGGCATTCTGAAAAATGCTCACAGTATACAAAATGGATCAGGCGAAATGCCGAAGCTGCATTAAGTACCAAGAATGAAGTAGGGAAATTTGGTATGTGGTGGGGTGTACCGGCTACACAGAGTTCTTTCGCGGACTATACACAGGATCAGACATCGAGAGGCTCTGTAGATTATCGAAATACTGGAGTTCCAAAGAACACCGAATGGAGAGGAGAAGAATACCCCAGAGAAGCAAAAGAGAGCAAGACTAAAGAAGGTGCAGATATATATAGTGGGGTAGAAGATCCCAATGATCGAGGTAGAGGAAGAACTGTAGAAACTCAGGGTGGAGGACTATCTGTCTTGAGAGCATTATGGGAGGTAGAGCTGAGATAAATGCATATATAGCTATTTTGTTGTATCTTTTCCAGACGGACGTCTACGATATCGGCGTTTACGTTTATGTTTATGTTTATACCAAGATCTACACGTTGTATGAATTCCAATGAATATTCTATTCCGCTGCGACTACTTCACCATGTGAGTTTATCAAAAGTAGTTTCATTAGATAAAGAGTGGCTACTTCACTTATTAGATTGCCTGTTCAGATATCTAGTGAGGTAGTGAGGTAGTGAGGTAGCGAATGGTGATGGTCCCTTGAAGACCCTTGTTTGAACCCTTATGTCAGCCACAATCCATCCAAAGCATCAGCCACAAGCGAATCGCTGAAGCTATTCCTTTAGCTTGTGACAACGTTACCATGTTTCACTTCATTCAAACTGTCCTGATTCCTTCAATCCATTTGATTGTCCTCTTGAAAGTTTACATCTCTATCTTGGAGATAACTCATTGAAAATTTCGCCGACAGGGAGGCTTCGTATCCTCTAATGCTCTTTACCTAGGCATTGTCGCATAACGACCGCGACGCGTAATCTACCGGATACCATAGCTTTCACAGCCCATCAATTACATATACAACCATTCTTTCAACATCTTCACCTAGCGACGATTGCTTACGACATTTCATTGGGGGTTGGTTTATACAAGTAGATAGGATGGTTGGTTTCAATGTATGTCAATCTTGGATTCTATTCCAAGCTGCCTCCCATGATTCGCACACTCCCAGCCCCATTTCTAGCTTTGCATCACTGACCGACTCTCTCTTCTCCTCTCAGTTCTTCCGCATACTAGGAGATATCTCCCATACCCTCTCAAAATGTATTCTCATATTCGCCATTCACCGTAACTCTTCCGCGGAAGGTATGTTCCCCCGCCATGCTCCGCCGCCCTATCCCCCTCTCCTACAAACGACCCCCAAACTAACATCTCTCAGGTGTTTCCCTCATAACCCAATCTCTCTATGCCCTCGTCTTCATAACCCGCTACCTGGATCTCTTCTCTGGGATTTTCATCCTCTGGAACTTCGTCCTCAAAGTCTTCTATATAGGTTCTTCTTTCTATATTCTCTTTTTGATGTTAAGAGTGTATGCGAGAACTAGGGAAAGAGAAAAGGCTTGGAAACTTGGGGGTTTGTGTTTTGTTGGGAGTGCGGTATTGGCACCGATTGCCATGATGATTTTTGAGAGGAAGCGTGGTTGGGGTTTTATGGAGGTGAGTTTATTCCTCAACGTTTGACTACGGGTAATACTAATCAAAATGAAAAACAGGTCCTATGGATCTTCTCCATTCTTCTCGAATCAACTTGTATCCTCCCTCAACTTCTTCTCCTTCGTCAAACAACGGTTCCCACAGTCCTCGATTCCTTATACCTCGTTACACTCGGTTCCTACCGTTTCTTCTACATCTTAAATTGGATTTGGCGTTCATTAGATATTAATGATCGTTCTCTAGATGCGATATCAATCATTGGCGGTGTGATCCAAACGGCATTCTATATTGACTTCGCCTGGGTTTATTATACAAGACAAAGAGTCAAGTTGAGGAATGGAGGAGTTGTTGATGCAGATGATATCAGTAGAGGCTGGTTGTTGAATAGAGTGCTGGGGAATAAACACATGGTGGGAACGGACGATGACGAAGAAGGGGATGAAGAAGCAAATACTATCGGTAGACAAGAGCCAAGCCGAAATGGTACTAAATGGGGAGCAAGAGGTATTTCAGTTAGTGCAGATGAAGGAGTTCTTGCAGGTGAAAGTCAAAGACAGGCGGGATATGAAGGACAAGAAAGTGGAGTTGTTGATGCGGATGTGGATAAGGATGCGAGAATGAAGGATCCGGATGAGTTAGCAAGGATTTTGGATGAGGATGAGGGCGAAGAGAGTGAGGAAGATGGTACATTACCCATACCTGGAGAAAGCGGGAGTGGAGTAAGTAATGGATCGGAGTGGAGAGGATAGTGGGTGGTGATCTTATCGGCAATAGAAGTGAAAATAGTCAATTCCACGAGAGGAATAGGCATTTATGTACTCGTATGATTCAACAGATATGAAATGGGAATTTGGTGGACAGGCAAATGCATTAGGATCTAGGATGGATGATTCGTGGATGATGTTCGAAGGGATTATCTCTTTAATTTATTTTTTATTTGGAAGAGAAATACTTGCTAGCTAGATAGCTATGTAGCTAGTAGTGATGAATATTAAGAATTGACTTGAGTGGAATAGATTGATTGAGACCTTATACATGGTTGGACTGATGGTGTGTATGGGAAGTGGAGAAAAGAAGATGAGATGAGATGAGATGAGATAATTGAGATGAGTTTCTGTGAGAGGAGATTTGTATACTCGTGAAGTGATGAGATGACACTGAGCCTGAGTAAAGAGATCGTCTAACAGCGAGATGAACTCGTCTTTACTAAAAGGTCAAAGACTAGGAATTGTAAAGATTTTTGATCAGAGGAATAGGACTTGGGACTTGTATTTTGAAAATGTAAGTTGACTGCAGAGATGAGAAAGATAATGGGAATGTGCGGTTCAAGATAGAATAGTGATTGCATGCACTGTGAATTATCACTTCAGTCTTTTTAGACAAGCTGAAAGATTTCGTCCTGATTGGATAAGATCTTTTTCGTGATTATGTTATCGATGTTAGGTTCTATCCAGCTGGCATCATAATCGTCATTGTCATTATCGTTGTCATTATCATATCAGTTGAGGATGATGAGGCAGTGAGTATAGATTTCCGACGAGAGTTCAAGATCATATTGAGGGATGAGATGATAGGTAGCGAGGAGATGTGTACTTCTCATACTGTGAATAGGTACTGGATGTTCAATCGAGGGACATTCTTTGAACTGATATCATCTGATGATACCTAATTGATGAGACTTCTCCATGCTTTTTGAGTACAATATACTCGGTGACATTTCCCGACCGGTATTAGATGGCTTTTGAGAGTACTAGTTTTTGCATATGGAACGGATAGGTTCTTGTTTGTTTTGAGTTAGTTGAGAGGATTATGTATAGATGGTTTGATGGATTATGGATACCAGGATGATTGTTGCTGCTCGAGTTAGGTTGAAGTGAAGATGAGAATGAGAAGTGTCGTGTTGTTACTGAGAAATATGGCTTTTTTCTGTCAGAGGCTGAGTTAAGTAGAATGCCTTGAGTTTTGATTGAAGTGTGATATTCTATAGACTCTAGTCTTATCTGCAAAGCCATGTACTGATACAAAGTTATTCTATTGGTAATAAACTTTCGCATTGGATTTGATATATGTGACAATAGTCTGGTTGTCTTATATATCAGATCTCGGGAAATTCTTCCTGCTTTAGTCAAGAAAGTTGGAACTTCTACATTATATAGTAAATTTATGAGAGCATGAGGTACTTCTCAGAGCCTTGACGATCGTGAGGGGATTTCCTCGAAAGATAAAGTCAAGCTTCTTATGTAATAGACAGATATCCATAAGATACTTGATCACTTCTTCTACTTGATATAAATAAACGGCGTATTCTTGCTTTTAGCTTGGAGGCATACGATATCCAGATACCTGTATAATTATAGTTCAACTTAGATTATGGTCTAATCACCACTAACTGATTGTGATGGTTTTCCAAAACAACGTTGGAAAAAAATAACTTTTTCCAAGTTTTAATAAAGTAGATAGGAGTTTGAAGTTTCAGGAACAAGTATTGATACAAGTGTTCTTCTCTAGTCTACACTAAAAGGCTATGATAGCTCTTGAGTTGTTTCACAACACTGATAGTTTTGATATGATGACCTAACGTCAATATGTCTAAGCATCTTAATTAGTAGAGGCAAAGAAACATTCTCATCGTAGCATGGAACTTGAATACATTAAGAGTATAAAAGAGCGTTGTGTATCTAGCAGTTCCCTCTGACTGTAAGTGGCTTCTAGTAGTCATGAAAGCAAGTGAAATGACATCATTAGCACAGTGAATATCAAGCATAATGCGCAGCAGAGATGATGGAATGAAACATTATTCAACTTTATAAGATTGCTATGAACAATTCCCCGTTATCCTCCTAATATCATTGATGCTCTTCACAATCTACCGCTCTGAATTGGCTCGCAGACATTCTCATCCTTGACGTTAGTCACTTCTTAGAAGTGGAAACTTGTGGCTCGGTACATATCAGATATGATTTTATCCCCACAAGTTAAGATTGCTTGGGATCATCTTCGAATCCCGGTTCTCTTCCATCCTCATTTTCATCTTCCAGTTCTGACTGAATTGTATTTTCAGTTGGGAAGCCAAACTCAGATGGTTCGTCTAGATCTCGCTGGATTTCCTCGGCAGTCATGACATCGCGAGTGCTCAGTGCGTGATGTATGGCTTCGTAGTCGTCTTGGAACTGTCGGAACCACGCTCTCATTGCATACAGGAGGGTTGAGAGTTGATCGTAGTTCCTGTAATAACCACAGATTAGCATGTTTACCATTGTGGATTAAAGAAAAATGGCGTGACTTACTCTAGGAGCCAGGATTGATATTCAGGTGCTGAGAACCTGTCGATTTCAATAAATGAAGCTCTCGCATCGCAGAAATCGATCTCTTTGTCTATCCGTTCGATAGCCATCTCGCATTTATCGATTCTGTTTGAGAGAGTTCCTGTAATAGCCCCCTTCCAAGATTTACAATCTTGGTGGCGTTCTCTGATGTACTGATCGAAATCAATCTCTAATGCTCCGATCAAGCTATCTTCCATGTTTTGAATAGGTGTAGTTTGTGACATATTTGCTTCTTGGAGATTATATCTAGAAAGAAGTTGATTTTCGAAGATGCTGCCTTCTAGAGATCCTATCTATCGAGATGTTGTTTGTGAAGATAAAGAGAAGATAAAATAATCTAAGTATTATAGATTGTGGGATATGAGATTATCTTAAATGATCAACTATGTAAAGAACATGGAGTTTGAAAATCTTCGTCGCTGGGAGATCACAAACCCTTAAATAACTGTCTACTCTTACGGTGAGCAAATAAAGGCTAAATAGGGAGTGCGAGTTTAAGAAACAGAATCTGCTTAGCGAGCGTGATTCCTTCATTTGGTTCAAAGTAAATCTATGATTATCCAGGCACATGTGGCTCTGAAAATGGTTCTTTTCAGTTCATACAGTCTGGTTATGATTCTTAAGCACCAAAATTGGTTCTATATATAGAGATTCAGGAGTAGGGACGGCTATAATTCATGATGTCATGGTGTTCAAGATAGTGAAGCGCACTTGGGGTAAAGCCTAGCTTCCTCTGTTACATACGCTGAGCGCCACCAAGGACCGTATTAAATAGTGACAGATAGTTCCCAGTTATAGATGCATATCTTTTTTTTACCATTGATAGGTTCATCATTAATGTAGGAAGGCAAGATTAGAAGATGCAGCCATTAAGTGACTGATAGACCACTGTGTACTCCATTATGGACGCTATGCCCGACGGAAGTTAATTACTCTTCGTGCGACTTTTCTAACAGCTACTCGGACCTCTGCTATTATACAACGCTCACTTCTCGATCTCTGCTATTAAGGTACAGGTACATTGCACAAAATATTATGCATATCTGGAAGTGATTGTCTAGCAATTGATCGGATCATTAATTATTTATTATGGTATACATGCCTCTGTGCCAAATTGCCTTGCAAAGACTTTGAGCATTTAGCGATATCTTCCAGTTACTAGCGAGGTTCAATACTTACTAAAGTAATGAAACATGTATATGATCAAGTCACGGCATTGGAAATCAAAGTTTGTAGATACTGGACAGTTGAGCGGTAATATTGCCCCTGCGAACACCGCCAAACCAGCCCGGATTCGTTCTTGTTCCTAATATTCCTGATTCCCTCTCAAAATACTGCTAGCATGAAGAGTGGTATTGAGGATTGGTCGGGAATAGTGCAAAATAGGGTGAGCGTAGTTGAAGAAGAATTATGCACATGAAATCAAGACAGCAGTCTAAAACTTGTTTAGATAGGAGTAACATTATCTTACACCAAACAATTTTATAGAAAGCATGTCCAGTAAGTCAGCCTTGTGTGCACTTAATGTGATCTGAGACTCCTTCTTCATCCCCCCACACATGAGTAGTGTGCATACCAGTACCTTCAACCCTCCCATCATGTCATCAAGTTACAACTCAATTGTCGTATATAATGAAACAATTATTTATATTTAGTGAGAGCCTAGCCATTGGAATTCTGGGCTTGAGTCTTGCTAATGAATTGCACAACCTTGCTAGCCACACAACTTCAAAAGAATATTAACAACAAAAAGAAAATGTAGCAGAGATTGGATCACACGTGAGCCTCTTCATAACCTCTGCTTTGATGACTATCACTCAAAGCTGAGAAATTAGTTCTTTGTATTGGCATTTTCTAGTCTTTTGATTGGGCATCCAGGTCAAAAGAAAAATCTGTTATCACAAATTAAATACAACTACAAAATTTTACTTTGTGAAAGGCTCTACACAAAAACAATACATAGGATATTGCTGAAAAGTTCAAGACAAAAGAGTCTGGAATCTATAATAATATAATGAAGGAGAAACAGTTTTCTCTAACGAGAATAAACGAGAATGATCACTCTTGGTAGAGCAAAGTCGAAGCGAGAACTTCTAAAAAATAGTCAAACAGCTTCGAGGTACAACACAAAGAACAAGGAAGATACTTAAGTGATTCGAAATCAATAATTAAAACATTGGATTATAAGCTGGAAAATAAAGTGAAGTTTAGTTTCTCGTAACAATGAGTGGATCACTTCATGAACATACATTTGAGCTTTAAAACATTACACCATATGACCTAAGTTCAAATTGTTTGGTAGCTAAATTCAGACCACAATCTCTAATCTCTCAAAGATAAGAGCTCTTTGAAACTAAGGAAAGGATGAAATAAGTGTAGGAGAAGACATTGGTGTGTCGTAGATATAAAGAATCCAGAGAAAGCCCCCACCGTGTTACCTCAGAAAGAAAAAATAACATGAGGCCCTCCATCTATCAATCTTTATCTCTTAAAAGCCCATTTACGAAACAGAATCCAATCGCGCAAGCAGATTCAGTAAGATGAATCTTGGTTTTGATCAAAATCATCCTCCATAGCCTTGACTTTGCCTCCTTCCTTCTGAACTGATACGCCACGTTCTGGAAATTTGTCGCGAGGTTGACGAAGAATGCTTTTTTTGACAGGTCCCTCCGCCTTTGTTTCAAATTTGGGACCTTCCATCTTTGGGAACAGAAAGGGTGGCTCACCAGGTTTGAGTTCTGTTGAGAATGGGTTACGGACACCAAGCACTTCGAAGTTGACAGTTGATGATGGTACGGTAGGGGCTTGCGTAGTGGTAGATGACTCGCGGAACTTCAAAAGAACTCTCTGTTGATTGTATTTGTCTAGTAAACTCTGAACAAAAAGAATTGTGCGCAGCAAATCCTGTTGAACAATACGCATCGATCTAAAAGTATTATTAGTATTCATGGTATCAATTCAATCAAGGGAGAGATTGTCGGAAATTACGTACGCAAGGTCTTCAGCTCGATCTGACGCACTGAGTTTCCCGACATAAGAATCAACCTCTTTGATTCGTGAATGTAAGGCTGGTAGAAGCTCTGAGAGATATCTCTTTCTGCGGGAGAACGACAACGAAAAGAGTTTCTCATTGACCACGGTAATACCGTCGAGGACTTGCTTTTGATACATCTCAACGAGGCTGGCGGTGGGTGTCGTGGTATCCATATGATTAATGGAAACGGTAAGAGACTACAGCTTGGTTGTGTGAGAAAATAAGAAGTTGAGGCTCTTAAGAGGTAGGTTAGGTCGGTGGTGGATTGTGGAGGAAATGGACAGGCAAAAGAGAGAGGTATTTATCAAACTTGGTCAGTTTCTTCTGTCTGAATACGTCTCGGTTGAGTGAATGGTTTGATGAGCGAAAAAAGTGGGGGTACTTGTGGTATACTCTCGATGGTGGTTTTTTCCGTGAAGAAGCGAAAGACGAGAATTTTGACCTTTGAAAGTAACTCTGGTATACAGATAGAAAAGACTGTGATTTATGAATTTACAAAAAGCTCTGGGGGCATTGCGTGGCGTTTATTCTGTATGGCAAGTAACTTAATGAGGGTTAGCCTGGATGGCAGTGGTCACGGAGGTGAGCAGAGAGGTATCATTCTTCAGAAACCCTTAAACATGAGTGGAATATGGAATACACCAATACACCAGATGGTAGCAAATATCAAAGATATGAAATAGACAGCTGAGTATGTCTGGAACGAATTGCGTAGTTCAAAACTACACATTATGGGAACTCTTCAATATGTCTCAGTATTTCGATGACTGAATTTGGTTCGGTCTGTTACCTCAAAAGGTTCATCTCCTATATATTGATTATGGATAGTTGAAATATTTCTAAAGATATTGATTTCTCATTGATGGACTGCCGCCACAAATAACAAGAGCTTATGGATTCAAGGTGCTAAAGACAAAAGGGCCAATATTATATAGTGATGCCTGAATCTAGTGGTAAGCTATATTCCGAGCCCCTCAAAATCTTTGGAATTATTATTCATGTAGATCATACGTCTCATTTATGGAGAACAGAAATTAAAAAGATGTTTGAATGATCGGATCGACGCACTTGTACCGGTCATAAACTTAGGATGAATTCGAAGAGTAATTTGTGTATGGCAAATAATTTAGGATATTTAGCCTTTACTAAATAGTTAGACCAGAAATTCGTCCCCCCCTATGGTTGTAGTGCAACAGTTATGGTTTGAAATGCCATGATAATTGCAAGTAAAGTGAAAATTTTCGTGAATATAAGGAACAAGCGATTATCGAAAATCTCTTCATGGCCAAGAAGTCACTCGAAGTCGTCACCTTCTGAGAGCTGCTGTAGCTTTATACATCTTTCAGTTGCGAGACTCTGGAAGCCACCTTAGATCCGTGGGCTTTCCCCTTCAATGAGTCGATATCAAGCAGCTTACAGTATCTGTTCTGTGGGAATTTGTTGTGGTCTCGGAGACTCTGTCCTCGAGAAAGGATTAGCAAAAGCCTTGCCAACTCAATTGTATCAAAGATACCAATGGATTGGGATTCTATAACTCACAAGGGTGCTCCCACAAGTCCCATGGCGTACTCCTAGATCAAGCATAATTTCCCTCCTGCTCTCTAAGCTTAGGTTATCACTTGTCGCTTCTGAAATAAAATGTTCCACCTCTTGGATGCGAGCCTCGATGTTGCTGCGCATGGCGGTAGATTCAGTCATAAGCTCGGAGGCGATGCTAGGTAGTAAAAAGCCAACGTTAGATTCAACTCACAACTCAGACTTGTGGAGGGCAGCATTTTAACTTACCTAATCTTTTGTGCCCAGTTTTTGTCGTTCTCAGGTTTTAGTTTTCTTAAGAGAAACAAATATTCCTCAATTGTTTTGATATCCACCTGGAATTCCTGACGATTTTCATTCAGGATCTTCAACCTCGCGTCTAAAGTATAACGGAAAAGATTGTTCAATTCTTTATTGACTGCGGAAATGATTTGACGATGCTTGAGGACTACTATTTCTAACTCGAGTTGAGTATTTCCAGATTTTGAACGCTTTTGAGAGTGGGACTTGAATTTTTTTGGCTCATCATTCTCGTCTTCAATGCCAACTCTTCGGCTTTCTTCCCGAGTGAGGGGGTTCTTGTGTATCATCAGATGCTCTAGGGACTTTGTTCGTATTTGTATGGCATTGATGGCTTCGCTCTGAGTCATTGTATCATATTCCTACAAAGTAATTAGCACTTGTAGGTAAATGGAAGTCTTTTTCATAGGTTGATTCGTACCTTTGTGGGACACGATTCCCGGCCGCGATGAATTTTGGAAGACATATCGCAAGTTATTTTCACTTGAGATGATGATAGGTCTCGGCTAACGGGGAAATATATTCAAGTAGTCTGAAAGAGTATTGAAATTGATGAAAAAGAGTACCTTGGTGGTATTGAACGTTTGATAAAACCAGTAATAGTTTCAGAGGTTGGATGAGCTTAGGTTACAATACTGTTTATTAACTAGAAGAAGATACCCATTTATAGATAAGCACCTCAAGATCCAATCAGTGTATTAACTTGCGCTGAGCCGTAATTGATTTGAATCTTGTTATCACCGCCGTATTACATCTACTGTACTTAAACATAGGAGCAACTAGAAGCAAGTGGGCTATGTATCCAAGTTTACAAAGGCTCATCCGCACGGGCCATGTTTTAGAAGCTGTCGTATATGGATGGGCTAGCTGTAGGGCGCCAAATGTCAAGTATAAATACAACATAAGAAACATATGAGAAAGCTACGCACAATAAATCATCCAAATTCACTACGTCATAATAAATGGCCGGCTTCAAATCCAGAAAGGAAAAGCCAGTTTTTGACAAAAAACTCAACACTGAGAATAAGGAGCGCACCTACTTTTATACTCCAGATATTGAAGGCATACGTCGAAGAGACAAGGAGATACATTTTCTCAGAATTGTATCATTTACCACAGTCTTTACAGCACTCATCATACTTGCATATTATAGATGGAAAGTTGATCAACTAGAGAAGACACTGAAGATAAAAGATGAGCACTACATCGGGACATTTACTGGTGGAGTAGTATTGACGGGGGAAGATAATTCCATGTATGCCCAGATCATGGATCAGTTTGTGTCTCTGATTTATGTTATCACCATCTTGGTCGCAGTAATTACCTGGTGGTAAGTCAAGATCTTTAAATCCCTAGTTCACTCAGCGTGTATTGACTAATGTGTTATTGAAGTATCAAAATTAGTGAATATTAGTTGCGAGTTCTTACTCCACGTTTAAGAACTCGATCTTATCCCATTTTCATTTGCACACTTCAAGGCGATAGAAGCTATTGTATACCAAACTAAAGCATACCGGTTTCCATATTAAAAGAAGCTCGTAGTTACAAGAAATTAGTACCGGAGACTATCGCCTTGTATTAGCAATGTCAAACTGTTTTTCGAACGAAGGATCCAGCACGGCGAAATGACAAAGAACTTTGAGCTTCATCAGGAGCCATCAAATATTGAAGTATTGATCTCTTTCCGGTGGCTACATGAGATAAAACATAGCAGACAAACACTTTAGAGATAATCTACTTACATACTCATAAAGTCCTGTATAATTTATTTCAAGGACGATTCAGTTCACAAATGCTTATCGAGTGCAATTTATAATCTGCCTCAGCCTGACTGCAGGATTATTAGTGAAAATCAAAAAGGTGCATTTGAAATCTAATTGTGATGCATGGGAATTGATATCCAATTATGCAAAGTGTGATGAAGCAAGAATGTTCGGGTTAAAAAGATGTTGACAGTTAAATAATTCCAAGAGATCACTTCACGTGACCATAATGGACAATTATATGAAGGAAAGAAGCCCTATTCTGATAATATATCATTACTTTTATGATATGGAAGTTATATGTTGACTTTATAGCCACTAATTACGTATAAATAATTGGGCAGTGTCGCAGATTTTGGCTGCATGTGGCTGCTCGAATTGACATCTTTCCTAAATTCCAGTCCATCCACGTGTCCCAATGAATACTGCCCATCTCATCCCTCATAACTATCTTTTACAATAAGATATGATGATACTATATCTTGTGGCTGAGGAAGAGTAAAATGGCTTCGAAATGATAGGTAATTCATCCCCACCCCTAGAATATCATCTCAAAGGACTTCTTCACTTCCATCCATTGTGTTTTCGGTATCTTTAGGTAATTTTGTGCTTTTGCTGGGACGACCGCTATGAATCCACGTCAAAGATTTGATAGCATCATCAAGCGCGGCGATGAACTCGCCAAAGGTTGTTTTGCTCAGGAGGGGTATCTCGGCCGGAGATTCAGTGATTAGAGCTGTGGCAGAAGCCACAAGAATTATTGGCGTCTCAATTGTTTTAGAGTTTTTGGCCTAATTTAAGTAGGGGTAAGAAATGGATCTTTCTCCGACCAAGTGATGGGGTACTAACGAAGTTTGGATATCGAGTAGTCTCCGAAGCTATTGCTCTTGCCGGCTCTATGTATGCAGGATGTGCTACCATTTTATCTGTGGGACCATGAAGTCTGAGACCATGCAATCTTAATATCTCTGGAGCTGGCTGGTATAACTGATTGAGGAGTCCTACGAGCTTGACATTGTGAACAGAGCGAGTAAAAGTGATAGGGCGATGATTGCGAGTAAGGAAGGCAGGGATTGCGCCGCCCCGAGTTTGTTGAACCATTCGAGAAATTCTATGAGTCTGATAGACCAGAGTGAGAAATTGATTAGAAAATTGTATTGATCTCGGTATTTGTTGGTAAAAGATGTGTTGTTAAATGCTTTGAGTTGTAAGTGTCTGCAAAAAAGAAATTTGTGGGATGGAATTATGGAAGAATTTACTTCAACGAACATGGAGACAGCTCTTTTATATTGAGACGCATGAATCTAGGATAAGAACATTCAAGCTTATAATTGTGTAGATACGGGAGCTACTGTAGATCAATGTACTAAGTGACCAATCGATCAAAATGCAAGGCAAAGCTTATTTGTCTTGACATTTAACGTTTTTTAGTGTCGATCAAACTCAAATATCAGCAGATCAAGGCGTTTGCTTTCAAAAAATGGCCTACCATGAATACTGTCTTCTATCTCTTCTTCCGCATTTGTATGAAGGCAGCTGCAGGTGTATATTGTCTGTCATCACTAACAAATTGCAGTATATATCTGAGATAAAGACCCTCCTTAGCTTAGCGCTCCAGTTACAACGGTGCGTATACTAATAAAATTTAGTCCAATTTAGTAAGCTCTTCGATTTTCTAACAAACATTATTAGTATGTGAATCACATGAGGGTAAAATTTTTTGTCACTGATTTGTCAAGATTCACCCGACAGACGAGTTGTACAAAGATGCGTGAATGTGTGAATGTGTAAGAGTTTTAATGACAATCTATGACCTCTAATAATATCGATTTATTCATAGTTAACAGAAAGATTGAATTTCGAATTGACAGAGATGCCCATTTTACCAAGTATCTGGAAAAACTCACTAAATGCTATTCTTATGAGCATTGCATTGTTGAAGAGATACTCGTAGACTAAGCGAGGCCAAAAAAGCCCAGCTACTGTCCATACACTTGCTCTTTTTCCACATCTCATAGTTAAAATTACTTTCTCAAACTCAAAAAGACAACCAAATATCGAGGAAACTTGAGCCGGATCTCTGCATTTCCAGATATTTCTAGTCATTACTCGTGAAACATGGTGGACAACTCGACTAGTAGTTTCGAAGAAAAAATTTGTGAGTTATTTTTTATTAGAAAGTTTGATTTAATCTGCTGATCCCTGTAGTGAAAAATACAACAAGATGTTCGAAGTTAAATTCGCGAATAGCGCAATCACGATCATCGCTCCCGCCGAGATGCTATCGCATTATTCGCGATTATTCGAAATCGCAAACAATTTCGAATTGCAACCCGATTGAACGAAAAAGATATTGCTGGAGAAAGTAGCGCCAGAGACGTCTGCGATGTTGCTATCTTGGCTCTACAAAGGCGGACTTAGTCAAGGGATCGAATTTCGCCAGCCACCAAATGGATGTTAGGATGAGGAATTGGAGTCTGATATTTAGATTCAGATATGGAACAGAGTTTTTGATGCATATCTGCTAATGGAATTATTGAAATTGCCAGTGCTCGCCAATTCTATCATGGGAAGCATACTCAAGCTATTAGAACCACACGAAGAATTTTCAAAGGCTTGTGATGGGCTTTGTACAGACTCTCTTTTCACATTGGAAGAGCGAATAAAGACGATTAATCGTGTATGGAATCAAACATCCACAGACTCGCCACTGCGCCGTATAGTAGTTGACAAGATTGTATATTCGGCATATAGCTACAATACGGACCACAAGAACAACTACTCTCATTCGACGCCAGATGAAGCAGACGTCGAGATAAAATTGAAGGTTCCTATAGATTTCTTTTGGGATTTATTGGAAGAGCTTCAAAATGCTACTCAAATTGCTGCAAGAGATGATCTCCCACCCATTGGGTACCCATGGCAGCGGGGCAGGTGCTTTAATCATTCTCGTTGGTGCCATAACGGTACTTTAACGGATGGAAGAGTCAACCCCATATGTTACAGCTCAGGACTGCATGAACGAAGTGAATGACTTAATTCAATGGCTACTTACTGTATTATGGCTACTGTAGTAAAGCTCTAAGCGAATGCGAAAGAGACTAGCTCTTTCAGTAGGTCTATATAAGACTTAATACTTCATGTACATAGCTAGCTCTTTAAATAGAATACAATTAGACATACAGGACCTACAATGCGTGGGTGCTAAGTCTTCCGTATCCTTTTCATACAAAAGGGCAGGCTTGACTATGATTCGAGAGCCAATTATCCTGACTAATGACGACTATCAATGAAAGATCCGTGCTATAGGTATAAGAGTGGTAGATTGATGAGGGGTTGATCACTAAAGACTATTTATAATTGAGCTTATATGCTAGAAAGTTTAGGCGAAATCATCGCCTGACTGTCCGTGACAACTTTGATACAGAACAATCATGAGAAAAATTTTTTACTAGTCAAACAGCATACATATACTGTCATATCTTATCTTCCCGTTGAGCTGATGGCAAAGAGTCAAATAAATGGATGCAAGAGATTCTGTGTCAAAGGTCAAGTAAGAGTATCATATTAGCATAAAAACAATTACAGTCAAAGAAGCTTCAAATCTGTTGACCCTTTCGAATTTGTGTTTAGCTGAGTGTATGACATTCTGCAATTTTCGAAATCAAACGTTTCTAACAAAGCTACAGGCAATCACTCAGAAAATTCTTAATCTAATGAAATTAGATCCAACCTCAAGCTCGGTGCTGAGAAAAGGGGAGTCTAAATGGAGATTTCAGATAGAAAATTCATTCCCGGTTTCATATCATGTGACGACTTTCAGGCTCTGGAGTACTACGAACGTTGTTGGAATAATGAAGAATCCCGAACAAATAAGCTTCTAAAAATTGGATAAGTAAATTCAAAATTTGATAGCGAGCTTTGTTTCCTGTGCTAGTCAGGACGTTTCGACTGTGCATCAGCCTGAACACCAAATACGGCCGTTCGAATTCTAGAGTTTGGCTGTACTACGCTGAGATATGATGCATCTTTGACTTTCTATTCGACCGTAGCTCTTATCAATAACTATTTAGGTCTCTCGATTATCCATTCAATTCCGTTCTTTTAGAATACATCTATCTATATTAATTCAGATAAAGTCCGCAGATCTCAAGAATTTCCAAATCGCTTCTCAACTCACGAACTACTACCAAGGAAATTCCTGTACTTCCCACCAACGCATAACTTCCTCGCTTCGCATTTGTTCATATAAAATGGCCGCCAACGGACCTGGTATAAATCTGGGACCCAATCAGAATCTCGGTTTCATACCTTGGCCTCAACCTGGCAACGCAATGTCACAGCTTGACGCAATTATTGCAGACACGGACGACGAAGTTCTAGCTGGCATGGGTGCTAGACTAGAGGCGTACATTCTAACAGCTGGGAATCGTTCTCTTTCTCGTGAAAATGTACTCAGGATATCCAGGATCCTGGCTACAACATATCAAGCACCTGGTAAGCCGAAAACTACTAAGAGCGCTCTGGTACCCCTTAGGGGAGGATATGACATGTAAGTTTCCCAAATAAACAGGGGAGTCAATAAATTGCTAATTCTGGGTGTAGTAATGATCAGAAGAACTTCAACAAGATCGTCTCTGTTAATGTAGGAGCTGGGAAACAACGAGTCCAATTCACAGCACTGGCTGGAGTATTGGCCACACAAGCCGAATATTTCAGACCTCTTTGTTCTGATCTATGGAAATGTGGTCGTGAAGGTGTCATCTCCCTCGAAGATTATCGACCCGAAAGTTTTGAAATCTTCCTTGCATGGCTCTACACTAAGGATATTAGAAATGCCAAAGGTCTTATTAAAAAGATTAAGGGGGGTAATACTCACTTTCGAACACAAGCATACAAGTATGAATGGTTCCAATTACTTCATTGCTATTTCCTTGCCGATTATATTGGAGCACCGAAATTAGCCAATTATATGATAAAAGCATTAACCTTGTCCTACAGAGGTTGGGTGCGTGATGGATTTGTCAAGTCGGCGAAAGACCCGCTTTTCAACAAGACAGAGGAGACTCTAAAGCTAGTGGATAGCAACACAGTCGAATCATCAAAATTACAAGCTTTAATCAAGGATATACTCTTTCCTTCTATTGAGGAGGGGCAATTTCCCGTTACCGTCAATCCACCTCCGAGAGCACCTCCTTCTTTCCGTAGAAACAGACGCGGACTTCATAATCTCTTATTACCGGATCCGCCACTGCTATCTCAGGGCCAGAATGCTCAATTTCCAAATAATGGAACGGCTCCAAATCCAAATTTCAATCCTGGCCATCCACTGTTTCCTGCTAACGTTCCCCCGACTAACCTGAACTCACATCCCGCACCACCAACCAACCATCTTATGCAAAACGCCCCCCCTTTACTGCCCACTGGAACTGGAATACTCCCAAACTTTAACCTTCATCTACCGCAAACTCATCCTCACAACAATTCAATATGGACAGCCAATCCTCGAAGAGCTCCATTTCGCGCTGAGATTCACCACCCCTCCATCTCTCACCACGCCCATTATCCACATCCTGTTCCCCACAACCCATTCGGCAATCCTAATGCCTTCAACATCCGAAACCGGCACCCTTTACTCCCGCCAATGATCGTCCCATATCGACCCACTTTACGCTCTCGCTTTCTCAAAGCAATGAAATTTGGGAAAAGTGAAGAGAAAGTCGATCCGGAAATCGCGGCTGTTGAGTTTAAGAAATGGCAACAGGCATCGATGATTTGGGAAAATGAGAGATGTAAGTATCATGTTCATGCTAAGGGAGAGGATTGCAGAGATGAAGAGTAGAGATATAGCCTTCTCAAGAGAGTTTTGATGGGGGTTTTGTGGTTGGGAGAGAGATTTCAGAATGATCTTGTGAGTCTGATCCTTTGTGTGGGTACAGACATAGACACATGTGGAAGTGTAGGCAGTAGTTCAATCTGGCAAATATCACTTTATTTATGCTAGAAAACACTACAATCTAAATATTCAATTGATCAAGCCATGTTATGTGCTATAAAGTTTGTGAAAATACTGAAAGATATTAGGTTTATGCAATAAAACACTGTATGGCGTACCAAAACCTCATATAATTTCAAGTTGACTCAGAAAATTCTTTATTCTATCATGATTCATGTATAAATGAATACTACAATTTGTTCCCAGACAATGAATAAGTAGCCTGAATGTGATTAGTAGGTTTGAGAATATCTTTCTTATCCCAATGCTTTATCTACTTTCTTTGATCACTATTTCTAGCATATTCCTAGGGAAATAAATTACTCTTAAATCTAGCTTTAGTACTCTATTTTCCACTTTCTCTAAACCATTTTCTTGAATGACAGTTCATGTAAATAATTCAAAGTGAAAATATTCATTGGAACACTTACAGCGCGGAGGTTCTTTCATGACCCAAATAATCTCCTTCACATAATTGATCAAGGGATAATAAAATATCATCGTCACCAAAAAGAAGCATTGCAAGTTTCTGGTACTCGAGTTTACACTTTTAGTTCAAGCTCGCTGGCGTAGTTTATGCTTGTGAACACAATTCCTTAATACGCTCTTACCATTTTTACCCAAAAGTTTACAGTTTTTTCTTAGTATTTTCGAGCAGCCCCATACAATGAAGTCATTGCAATGGAACACCCGCGATGCAGTAAAGGTTATTTAAGTAAATCCATGTATTCATAAGAAAATAATCACCATTATTATGAATTGTTTAGCGGCTTTCATCTTGGAGATTGTTTGTCACGCATATATCATAGTTTTGTGAGATGAAATTATATCTTACATACTTCTACTCATTGATTTTCCAATGGAATTTTCTAGAATGAATAAAGTTTTTTTTAATCACAAATATAAGAAGAAGATAATTCCGGCTTTATTATGTTTGATTGGTTAGTAGTTTTAGGGCAATAGTGAGATGCGGCGTGACACTTCTATACTCTTTTGAATCGTTTATACTATCGACGTCAGTCCTGTTGACGACTCTTCTATTTATGATGAATGTTGCATTCAGAGCCTTCAAACAATTGTTTCAAAATAAAAAGAGGATTTGAAGATATTCAGTAAGTTTTCATTGAGTAATGAAGATCTTACAAATTGTAGCTATCTCACCCATCCTCCTCAACCCATCGAATATCCCACCGCCGACGAAATCGTCACATCGGTCCCTCCCTCCGCATTCTTCCTCTCCCTCGCACTCTGCACCTGACAATTCATCATCTCATCATCATCCCTATGCTCATGATACACACATCCCATATACATTTCTCTCCATCCTCGATCCCTCGCCTCTTTTCCCAGCTTCGCATACGCACCCAATAAATCAACCATAAATTCCATCGAGATTGCGAGTTCTCCTTGCATACCAGGCTCCGCACCTGTGATCAGAGTACTGAAGCTACAAGGTTGAGCGTAGTATTTGGGATAGCGGACAGAATAGTTAATGATCATCTGAACGAGCATTTTCCGCAACGGCGAACCAGGATTCGTAGATGCATACAAAAGGGAGATTTGAGCGGGTGAACCACCGAGAATGTTTCTCGAATCCGGGGGAAGGAGTTTAGTTTTTCGATTTGGAGTATTGTTTTGTTCTACTGTGTGTGGGGTGGTCGATGTTTGTATTTGGTTGAATATGTTGTCGTTTCCGTCAGTTGTCAGTTGGGATAATCGATCAAGCAATGCGTTGTGTTCTGCAGTTCCTGAAGTTGCGAGAATATTCTCGTCTTTTTCGTCTTCCAGTTGTCTTCGATGGGTTTGCCATCCGCATTCTTCTCTCAAAGCGCATATCATCGTATCGATAATCTTATTAGCGAATTTAGGCGCGATTAGAAATTGAGAAAGCTTGTAGCACTCAATCATCTGATCCCAAAGCTTATTGTATTGTTTAATGCGCTCGTAAACGTTAACACTAGTGATACCAACAAATTTTGTCGAAGATTTCAACTCATTAGTCGTGTTCCATGATATGAAGATGGAGAAAGCGTCCGTTTGAGAGGGTGTGGTGCAGGGGAATGGGATACTATTTGAGCGTTGGTGTTCTTGACGGAGAGCACGGATGTAAGAAGGTGTGGTATCTGGCGCTGTGGGTGTGTCGGGCATGAATATGCTGCGGAAAAAAAGAGAGTTCATACAGAAGACTGCAAGTGGCCAGGTTACACGGATGGGATTGGAGGTAGTTCCAATGGTAACGCTGGTTAGATCATCATAATTAATTCTTGAGTTTGTTAGTCTGGTTGGTGGTAGGTTAAGAGGGACTTACTCTGAAGATTCTATGGGAGTGGACCGGGTATTTTTGGCAATCCACGGTGTGTTTGTGATTTTATAGAGACCTAATTCTGTTGTTTCTGGATGAATATAAGAAGCATAACATTCTTCTAAGTCGGGCATTTTGATCGAGTTACCCAATCAAGTAGAGGGTTCAATTTTTTATATGATGAATTTTCTTCAATTTTATCGTTGATCGGTGAGAAATTGTGTATCAATATCTTAGAAGTTCGATGCTTTGATATTGTGGGAGTTCGTTGTGAGTTTTATGACCAAAGAAAATTCGAGGGACTGCATGCAATCTTGGCTATTATATATTGTGGCTTTCAACATCGATACGGTCTCTGTTGAAGTAAAAGTAGAGATACGGCTATTAATGTTGGGTTTTTGACACCGATAGCTATCTTGATATTTGATAGATGTAAGTGTTACAGCTCCTACTGCAGCGATATACATAACTAAAGTTTGTACGGTCGAGTTAAAAAGAACGATACAGATTCGTGGACTTCCCAGTTGTTTCTACTTCGAGTTTTTGTTTCCAATCTGAAAATCAATGATGATTTATTCTCACACCCATCCAGATATCTTGTCATTACCTCGAGATTCCGAGAATCATGTTGATCAATACAGTTTTTTCGACTGCACTTTGATATCTGAGTCCTTTCGACTCGACTAGATTTTTCTTGTCCATCCAATCTTCCTTGACTTCTTGAGATCTTTTACTTGTCTTTTCTCAACTGTTTTTGCACTCCTCTATTCGTTATTGCCTTTCATTATAAGAGCCGAGATCTTTTGAAGTTCATTGTCTTTCCCCATCACTCTCATTTGAACTCGACAGTAATAGGCCCTCTCTGTAATAAAGGGTTCACACATCAATTAGATCTTATTCCAGCAGTCTTAGATTCTCTAAATTCACCATACTTCAAAACTCGACTCAAGCTCTGAACAAGTCTCTTTCAAGGAAGTAAATAGCACACACACCAGATTTCAAATTGATCCATTGGAATATAAAATCCTCATCTGTGTAAAAATTGTTTCCCATTTACTTCTTGAAACATGGGAAACCAATAGCTTGTGAGTCTATCTAGCCAGAGGTCACTCGGTCAAAAATGATATATTTGCAGTCCTCCAATTCACCTCTTCGCGTGTCGAACATATCATTTGAGCTCAACTTAAAATACTCAACTGTCTCCACACAAACCAATCTTCTCAGTGATAATATACATCCTCTATCTTCCTACACAAATCAAGATCACTCAAGCCATCCAAAACTCTTCATATCCTCCGAACTGGATCTCAACCTGCCGTACTAATTCCCAACCGCGATTCGTTTAAAAATGCTCTCATGAACAAAAACTCGCATACGCTCACCCCGCACTATTCAATTAAATTTCACGCCACCTTAAATATTCAATCGAGACGTCCCATCATTCAAGGCTACCACTCCTCATCCGTCTTGGATTTTGTTATGGTATTTCCCATTTGACGAAATTCCCAAAACCTTTTTTAAATCAAACGCGCATAATTTCAACATCCTCATATTTTCCGCAAATAATCGACCTACAACCTTTTAATCTGAGTTACTCTACAT
Source organism: Botryotinia calthae (assembly GCA_004379285.1). Lineage (NCBI taxonomy): Eukaryota > Fungi > Ascomycota > Leotiomycetes > Helotiales > Sclerotiniaceae > Botryotinia > Botryotinia calthae. The sequence goes on from PHWZ01000506.1 coordinate 23,048, forward strand.
AGAGTTCTCCCTTCCACGCTCACTCAAACTCGACGAATAATTCCTCAGAAATTCAATAACCACCATCGCATCGCCATCAAGTACAAATACACAAACAAAAGACCCCATCCAAAATCCTCACGCCCACATCAACCATCATTTCCCCTCCCCCCCAGAACAATCAAAAAACAAAATGCGCCACAGACCCTTCCACCACAACCAAGCCCCCTCCGAAATCTTCATCAACTTCCAATCTCACAACCACGACCTCAACAACCTCGTCCTCCACTACCGAAATGCCATCGATAGCGCTTCGTTCCTCAGTATTCTCCACTCATCACTCGCAGAAGTGGCGCAGCGAATCGAAGAAATATTGCGTTTGAAAACCATACTTATGCGATGTCACTTTGATGGGAGATTGAGACTTCGTGGGTGAGTTGAAATTTTTTGGTGTTTGGGGAGGGGGTTTTGAGATATAATGGGATGGGGTGGGATGGTATGAATACTGATGTGTTGGTGATTATAGGAAGTATAAAAGATTGATCAACAAGATGAGAGCTATTCAGACGGATTTGTTGGGATGTTTGTATCGTTATGATGGGAATTGAAATTGAACGATGTAAAATGAGAAATGAGAAACAAGGCATGGACCGTTAGTATCTTGGGGGTCTGGAATCTTAGGAAATGAATTATTGAATATGGAGTGTGGATGGATAGATGCCATGTTATGGATGACTGCGATGGGATCATTTTGTTAATAGCAAGGAGATTTTGTGAAAAGGATGCATTCGAGAAAATATTGGCTGGACCATTTATTGATATGAAAGAAAAGCACTATTCAACGAAACATCTTTTATTTGTGATTATGTGAATGATAGACATTCATCCCTCTTGATAAATTTATCAATTATTATCTCTCAACTATTTCTTTGAAATAAGAATAAGTATCTGAATATCCTAACATCTTAGTATTTTCTTGTTAGATCCCCCCTCCACATCTCAAATCTCAAATACCTGAAAACCCAATTCCATTGGTCGACAGCCGAACTCCTTTTCACTTCTACATCAAGCACGAAAACAACATTTCTTTCAACATTACATACGAATTATGAGCCAGATAAAGTTTAATTCAGTATAACTCTCAACACCACCTTTATGATTGCTCACATAAGATCCAAAATATTACAATCCATTAAATAATACTAGTAAACTTCTTCTACCTTCTATCAAGCAAGCAATAAATCAATCGTTCATTAATCAATCAAACAGCCACAAATCCACAGATCAAATCCTCCCATCTAACTTATCTCAACAATCCATTTAACCTCACCTCACTTGGGCCCAATTCTAACACTTCTCAATATCACATTTTCCAAACCAAATAAAATTAATAAAAAGAATTTATTACAAGATTCAAAATAAAAATCATCCTTAAATCAAGCTCTATTACGTTTCTATTATATATAATATTCATCTCCTCACCCTAAAAACACCAATCCAACTCCAAACATCTCATACAAACCTCTCCTCTCCACTCTATAAGAATCTACCCCCAACCTCCCCCCCCAAAAGAAGCAATCAATACCACCTACCTATCTATCTACCCACCACCTACCCTTCATACACATCCTTTCAATCTCAAACTTCAATCCTCCATAAATCCACCCCCCTCCCCATGCCCCCTCTCTCTCACTGAAATCCAAATTATCACATTCGATTCTACATATTGATAGAGGAAGTAATATATATCATACCACACACAACTGCAATAACAAATCTACCTCATCTTCTAGCTTTGGATATACCTATCCACCTATTCACCTATCAATCTATTCACCTATCAATCTATCCACCTATCCACCTATCCACTTATTCACTTATCCACTTATCAACCTATTAATTATCTATTTAACTTCACACTATATCATACCCACCATTTTTTACACAATAAAGAATTACTATTCATTCACCCCCTCACTAACTCACTAACTCACTAATCAAAAAAAACATAAAAAAACCAAAAAAAACCAAACCTCAGAACTAGATATATACTATCCCTACCATCACAAAAACACAATACACACACCATTATTACAGAATTAATACTAGCTTATTCTGATCATCTGATTCCTATCCTATCCTATCCTATCCCATCCTACTATACATACAAAGGTAAAATAGAACTTCTAATTCTACCTCCTAGTCTTTTGGGTTGTTTAGCTCAGCGGTACAGCTTCCGAATACTCCCAGAAGTGATCCCCTGACAATCATAAGTTCGTAGAATTTCTTTTCGATTTTTGATTTTGAAATTCGACGAAGCGACGATCTAAAAATTTCTTTTTCCTCAAAGGCTAGTATTGTATATTCATACTCTATTTTTATAATATTATATAATTATAATTATAACATACATGGGGGCCAGCCCCAAACCTCCG
>PHWZ01000507.1:0-25405 GCA_004379285.1 Botryotinia calthae
TATATATTTATCTACATAAGTTCCCCTCATATATATATATATCCCAAAATCAAAAATAGAGAAAGAAACCACACTACACAGCACATCCCACATGCCACAAACTACAAATCTCATTTCCCTCCACACCATTCCAACTCCACACTAAAACCAAACTACACACTACACAAACCCTCCCATCATCACACCCGCCATCCATTCCACAGTCCACTTCGTCGATCGATCGCCTTGGCATCGGGAACTTTACACACCCCCTCCCCTTCCCGCCCCACTCTCTCTACGCACATACCTAACCTCTAATCTAACATCTCTCAAGTTCTCAAGCTCTCAAACCATATATACATACAACACATCCCTTTCCTCTCCCATAAGTATGTATGTACATCCAAAATGCTCTTCATATTCTACATTCTCTATGTATCCCTAAAATACAAGCTTTCAATCTCTCATACAAATACATATGAACATATCCACACATTCACTCTCCACAAACTAAACCAGAGATCAAAGCATGATATAGTACATACCATACATATTAAACATTCGAGGATCGATACTATGCTACTCCTCTGTGCGTTATATAACTCCCCTCCTCCCCCCATAGTCTTCGTTCGTTCGTTTGTGAGACATGGCGAAGAAAGAGGGAGATCTAAGTAACTAAGTAACTTACTAACTATATCATCACTGATGATTTCTCTTTCTCTTTCTCTTTCTCTTGTAATTTATACATATATGTATTATTTTTACTCTCCTTTATATCGATGGAATGATATAGAGAGGATAGGAATACCAACTCGAATATGAATATGAACACAGTATGTATATATAAATATATACACAAAACAAAGCATATACATCATCGCCATACGACATACTACATACCATCTTCCAACCCATCAACCCATCAACCAAACCACTGAGTTGCCAAACCTCCACAATCTTCACCAGTCTCCAAGCTCAAGCCCAGAATTTACATCTCTCTCTGCCCCACTCCCCTTCCCATCGCTCCCCATTTCCATTCCCATTACCGTACATCGCATCAAATCACACAACACAACACACATCACACAACCGAAGCACAACATACCGCAGCACAACACAACACAAGCCAAGCCAAGCCCCAACCCGACGACTCTTCACCACGCATAAACATGAAACGCTCCGACCCTATCCTTTCCTTTCCCGAGACTCAGGTCGTTGGGTTAGAGGACTGCTGATTGATGATTGATCGTTGGATGATTGACCAATTGATGGTATAATGACAGATGATACATGATACATGACGGATGAACAAGACGATTGGTTGCATGATGATATATACATCTATACATCCATCCTTCTATTCAGAACAGAATGTCTTGATTGATTGATATGTATTATGTATGTATATCATTTGCCTATCTAACTCTAGATGAAGCACATCTCATTCACACGTCTATATAATCACTAAAAGGAAGCTTCACAAGTATTACTCCGCTCCCCCCAAAAGACACAGACAACAGACAGAAATGGAACCCGGAGAAATAAACTCATCACTCATCCCCCAGAAATTGTCTTTAAATTCATTTTTATATTTTCCACTCACTCTAGACAATAAAAATCACCCTCATCAAATAATCATCCATTGAAAACTCAAAACACAGATATCACCATCCCTTCATTATTCATGTTTCAACATCAAAATCAAACTCCTCGATCTCGATTTAAATTTTCAAACACCCCCACCCATACCCATTTCTCAATCACAAGATGCGTATAACTTCATACTGCACTGCACTACTTCTCGAGTCTCGATGTTGCATATGCATGCAGCCAACAACCTCCGTCCGCGTCCACCCAAGTCCGGACCCGTAAAGAAAGAAAGAAAGAAAGAAAGAAAGAAAGAAAGAAAGAAAGAAAGAAAGAAAGAAAGAAAGAAAGAAACAAATAATACTATATTTGAGTTTTTCCAATCGAATCTCCCATGCAACTACCATGGTTGGCATTCACAATTAAAAACTCCATACCAAAGAAAGGGAAAAACCAGGTCCTATGAGTAAGTATTGCTTGCTCCAGCTCAAAAGATACCTCCTACCTACCAATAGGAACAATACATTATTCACCCCCATCTAATTTCCATTTAAACTCTAAATCAACTCTAAATTCCCCTTCCACTAAATACATACGTCAGTAGAAAGTCAATCCACCCAAAAGTGAAGTGGTACAGCCGACCCGTCTGTCTCAAAGAGCCAGAGTATAATTAACATGTCTTGTCTCACCCATCGTACCCACCAATCCACCAGAATCCATGTGTCCCATGAACCCAAAAAGCACAGTCCAACTTGCCAACATTCCTAGGCTCATCTCATCTCCCAGACGCAGCCCAATTCCAACGGTCGGTACCGGTACTCGAATCTTGTCCCCTCCAAAATATCGTAATACAAAAAGAAGGAAGAAAAAAACCGAAAGAAAAATCATCATTTCGGAACAAATCCCCACCAAAACTCCACACCTGCATATTCGGAAGCGAAACTTTTCACTTCCAAACCGTTTCTCCCCTTGCTCTTTGCAAATACCGCCGGGGACCATGTCTTTACATGTATGTATGCATCGTGATGTGATGTGACATCAATTCGTTTTTTCCCACCTATCTATCTAAATAATACAGATGTTTAAGCACGGTGAGACAATCTAGAGCCCGGAAATCTACTTCTGGGAAGAAGAAAGAAATTAAGTGATATTTTTTCCAGCCGTGCCAGCCTAGCAAACACAGTCTGGAATGTAGATAGAATGATGGAAGAACACATGGAAGCATGGATAAAACGGATAAATGGATAACTGTATAAATGAAAGGATAGAAGAGACGGTGTAAGGACATACAAATGATCTGGGCGCATCGGTTGATAGGTAATTTTTATCTAGAAACGTGTGATGTGGATTTTGGTTATTCTGAGATTGATTGATTTGTCTGTGTTGGCTTGTTTCGGGAATCTGCGATGAGAGATTGGAATTTATGGGATAGGCAATGCTCGATAGGGTTTGCACGTACCGTTTGTTGTGTCTTCCAATATTCCTTAGTATTTTCCCAAGAAGATTTTAGGCATCATGAGAAAACTCGGGTTCCCGTGATTGAATTGGAGTCCACTCCATCCTAGAACACGTGCTATAACCTTACCGTCGATGAGCAAATTTACAACACATATTCGTGGGGGTTATACCTTCCAAACCCAATTTGGCACATGAAGGATTTCACCCCAAATCTACCTTCCGTTTTCGAGCCAGCTCCCCTACCCGATAATCTCTTATCCGGACCTCCAATAACGGGTATCAAGTACCCATTGATTACCATTATCAATCCCTTCATCAAAGGTCAAACCCCCATTTGACACCAAACCCTCTAATGGACGAAATAAACGTGGGAGTGGAGTACCTACACCCGTAACATCGATAAAGAGATATATCGAATTAGGGAATTGATGTAACATGTACACCTTTGACATCTCGCTTCGGTATTGCGATAAAGCGCATGTAACATTTGTACATAGGATTTTCCAGATTGCATGTTGTATGCCTCTCTTGGTATTAAGGGGATTTGATAACCTTGGGATTTTGGGGGAATCCAGATCCTTGATGTCGGTTCGTGAGTAGGGAGCACCAACCTGTGTTCCTCGTGGGATAAATCAGGATGGAGTTTGGAACTCGGGATTCAGATGAATTGCATCTAGATTTAGCTGTCTTGTATATGCGAAGATGGTTACCTAACAGGCTTTCTGCCTATGGTAAATAATCTTGCGACGGCGACAACGACAATCTCTTGAGCACTTGAACTCGAGGCCAAAAGAATCTCGTGCAGTATCCAACCACGACCTTTGTCGTCAGCTTAGAGTGACTTGTGAATAATAATACCTCGGCATTCCTCCTCTCACCTACCTATTCCATCTCTCTGAAATCCCAGACTCGTGATCTGAATCACATGATCAATCCCAGCCCAAACCACTCCCTCCGCATTTCCTAATCCAGATATTCCCAATCCCCAAACCGTCCCCTGCAGCGCCATTATCCCAATCACGCGCATCCATAATCCAGACTCCTAACGCCGAGAGTTCCAGCTCCAATACCTCGGAGACATCCCACATCACGTTTGAAATCCCTACCGGCCCGAATGCCATCTCATCTCATCCTGACTTCCCCACTCCCAGGATGAGCAAGAATAAGAAAAACCGCTGTTCAAAATCCACATGGGTTCTGGTCCGGCTGCTAGGATCTCTTTACGCGAGCTAATCCCGGAGTATCGTCCACCATTGGCAATCTGTAGAACGGGAGGCGATGAGAAGCAAGGATTGGTAGGGCAAGCAGGGCTACCACGCTTTTCGCTGCTTTGCCAATTACCACGCGCGGGTTTTGACACATGATTTAGAATCGGGGTATTGATGCCCTATTGTGTGGGTGTGGTTAAATTGATATGAGTCGCGTGGTTGGTTGGGACAATATGAATGGTTAACCCGAATTTCGAACTTCTGGGATTGGTATCTTTTCGTATGGATGGATGATTGGATGAATGGCTTCGAGGAGAGAGGGGTGTGTCAAAGAACTGTCTATTGGGACAATAGTTCACACTTTCGCAATGGTACCTGCATAAGTCTATTGTCCCTTTAAACACGTCCAAAGAGACTGTTATTTGATGTGAGCTGCAGTGAAGCGTGATATATCCTCACAAACCGACTATACTCTACTAAAACACACGACGACGAGGTTCACATTCTCCATGGCGAAATGTGATTTTCATGAGTCGAGAAGTGAAAGTTCAGACCACCAAATGAACCCTGATGAAAAGAAGAAGAAAATCATGTGCAAAATTCTAGACCCCAATCTTGATCTCGTGTTTGTGTCGCGGCCAGGCGGCTGAATCTAATTTTACCGGCGCTCGGATAAATTGGTCCGTCTGACAATTTTCCGTCCAATGAATACGAGGGGATTTGAAGAGTTTGGAGGCTTCATCAGCTGGTGATGGATGTTGAAATCCTTGGGCAGCTATCAGTGTATTGAGGATTGATATTGTATTCAATCATGTATCTTGATGCCGTGAGATACTGGCTATCATCATGTTAGGAAACAGAGGAATAGATGGTATCACCAAAGGGTATTTACTATCATCGCGAGAAGACTTTGCTACCAGTACACACAATTTCCTACCATGAACCCTTCTAGAATCTTACCCTTATGGCACGGGAAATCTCCATCCGCTAGCCATCTTCTCTTCCTCCTTATCCAGCCATCTCCGCAATAAGATTCCTCATCCTCACGTACACATCGAGTAAACACCATTTCAAACATTCAATGACCGAGCAATGCCTTCCGTCACTACCCGTTGAAGAATGTCATCTCATTTCACTGCCCGTATCATCCTCCTCCATCACATGAAGTGATAAAATCTTTTCCTTAAACGCCTCATCGTGCCGGGTGAGATTTTGGGTTCCCCATCTAGCCCCGCTCCTCACGCTCCGCGAAGGGTAGCAATCTTATCTATCGTTTACTTGCTTACCGTTTGTCGTCTTACATACATACATACATACAGACATATATACAGACATTCATATTTGTCGATTCTCTTACCTGCGTGATGCTGATATATATGGTATCCTCCCCGGTGATATACTTGAAAACCCGTTGTATATATGCCTGCATGTATGTATGTATGTATGCACAAAGGGTAGGAATCCTTCACCAGCTATATTCGCTTCTAGAATCTGCAGGGACTCTTTTGACCGTTTTGGAAGCGCGTAAGTGAACAACGCCTGATATTTTGCTGGGAATTGATTGTGTCGGAATACTAGATATAGTATTTCATCCGTGGTTCGAATTCCTCCACTTCTGATGATCCCGACTCAAATCTCGTACTTTCGTAGATGAAAATCAAACCCAAAAAATAAAGATATTCCAAAAAATAATCAATAAATATCAAGAAATAATAATAATAATAATCCCAAGGAAAAGAATGGAAAGAATACCCAAAGACAAAAGAAAAACCCTTGTCTCTCTAACTTCAATCCCCAATTTCAAAATAAACTTTGAATCATTCCCGTACCAAGGTCCCCGAAAAGAAATGAGATCAACCACTTCCCATCCATAAAGCAATCCCCGGGTCGCGGAAACATTGCTACCGGTTCGTCAATCAATAGAATCAAAATCACATCAATGCGTACCCAGCATAGTATAGGATGCCCAACCAAATTAGGTCTCCTAGAAGAGTTTCTAGAAGATTTCCCAATCGATTCTGGATAGGTGGGAGATGAGCGTGTCTGAAGCTATACTGAAGGTGCATAAGCAATCAGCATATTCGAGAGCAGAGTTTCAAAAGAACTCGGGGAGGGGAAGCATAGAATCCGGGGATGGAGACTAGAAACGCCATGCTACGGGAAGGAAAAGTATAAGATAGACAGCACAACGAGTCAAAAAGGTAAAGGGTATATCTCGGGGCTTGCGAAAGTTAAAAGGAGATGAGATTCAAGTGATGTTTTGGATGAGATGATATAAATGACGTTTGCGTAGACGTTACTGGGGAATGTGAAAATATCCACGAATGAATGAATGAAAGTATTGATAAGCTTTTTTTCTCGGGACGACCCAGGGTCTTGACTTGCTTAAGCCTTCTTGATGTTCCGAAGCAGAAAAGGGGGTGGTGTGGTTTTGTGGAGTGCATGAACCTCTTTAAATTCCACGAGGGTATGCATTTCGTACAGAGAGTACTTACTATTGGCATACTTGATGCTATGCATTGAAAATGCAATGATTAGTAGAATGGATAATGGATAATCGTTAATCGATATCATGCATGAATCTGATTCAGATCTGTCTAGAAATTAATGGTATGGAAAATATACATTTAATAGTGCATTTATGACATTCATACTATTGATCCTGTATCTCGCGATTCAGTCAGTATATCTCTCCATACGTGCGTTTTCAAACACATTGTAGACACATAGTAAGCGGGACACGGCATATCGCATATAGCAAATAGCACGATATCAAATGATAATAATAGTTACAATACTTTGCGTACGGATGGAGTAAACAGACAGTCCTGAGTCCTGAGTCCTCAGATAGGTTTCACAACTTCAAACGTCCTATTCATCTTCTGCTCTGTAGTAGCTCAGAGCTCATAGCACATCACATAGCACATCACATAGCACCCACCACATTGCACGCACATCGCAAATCGCACACAAATAGCACACGCATCCACACAACACATAAATAGCACACATCCACACCACACACCCACCCAAAACTCCAAACCCAAGCCCAAATCCGAAACACATACATTTCCCGTTTCGTATCCCCATCGAATAACGTACACAACGTACGCAAACAGCACACGCAAAAACCCCAAGCGCATGCTCCACAATGCTTTTCCATGAATTTGTACTACTATAGCAAGAACAACAACGACGACGATCCATCATCCATTCATTACACCTTTCCAAAGGATCGCAAATGAATCAAAGCTCATCACCTGAATCACGTCTGTGATATCCTTCATTCATTCACCTCCCTTTCCTCTAACATAGCCATGCGGGTATTAGCTTACCCATCATCCGCATCCACATACCTCATTTCCCCTTTCCCATCTCCGCCACGCAAACTTGCAACTCCTATTCCAGAACAAATGAAACCATTCCTTCCCCAAGTTTTCGGTTCAGGCACAAGCACAAGCTCAGGCTCGGGTTCAGGCTCAGGCTCAGCAAGTAAGCAATCAATGAAGCACTCACACATCCTCCCAAATCGGTGCGCGCTGCCCCGAGCGTCTCCTCATGGTCACCATGTGAGTAAGGAAATGGTATTCCAATCTGCTCGAATCTCCCGGCGCTCAACCGCCGGTACGAGGATCCAAGCGACCCGTGGCGCCTGTTAAGGGTATTTTTCGCTTCCATCCCTTGTTCCCAATTTCCAAGTGATCAGGGGACGGAAATGTAAATAGATGTTTAAATGCTGGGTGGAATATTCAATAATAATAATAATAATAATAATCAGACAATTCGAGTGCAGGGATTTATATTTTTATTTATTTATTTATTTATTATTTTGCGAGCAAAAGTTTCTCCGATCAAAGTTTACCTGGGTACATTTGCTACTCCATACTTGTTACTTTCAATCACATCACAATTACGCCTTGTCTTGCCCGTTGCCAATACCAGTCGCTGTAGCAGTCCCGTCACCCCAAATTACCCATGCGAATCATGGCCAAAGAATACCTAGTTACTTTGCACATCTCGTGATGACAAGCCAGCCAACAAAACAACCTCCCCGAGCTCCCTAGAATTTCATCTTCATCGCATGCGAAACGAGGCTGATCACTCACGGTCTCGCCGCACCAATACGGACGGAGTACGACACCGTAAGCTGTAGGGACTTCTCAGATCCAATACCTCGGTATGTAAATCCCATGTAGATTGGTTTGTAGATTACATTGGTACGTACAGATTCCGTCATCATCACTCAACGATGCGCACGAATAGGAATCCTCCAACCTTCGAATAAACAAATAAATGCTATCCTTCCTTCCTTCCTCTGACACATAGACCAACGACTCATCATGTGATTATTCCTCTGATTCTGATTCTGATTCTATTTCCGCTTCCATTCCTTTCCCTTTTTCTAATTCTCCATCTCATAAATCCCAAGATGTCCTTTTCTTTTTCCAGTCTCCGATCCCTTGTGTATCCAATATCGCAACGGGGATCTCCAGAGCCTCGTGCATCTTTTTAATCAGGTTGATTGTTTTCTTTTCCGAGAAGAAATGCTTACTTTGTAGATGAAGGGATGAGAATGCGGGGAATCCCATCTGTATCCCATTTCATCGCATCTTATGATATTCCATATTGAGATCTGAAGGCGAATAAAGTCTACAAATGGAGGAATCAATTTCCGTGTTTCTTTTTGGTTTCTTTTGTTGTGGGTTTCTTTGCTGGTTTGTTGACTTGCCATGTTTATTTGCCATGTGATTTATATTCCGTACATGTGTTTGAAATACTCAATCTTCTCGTATACAACACAATACAATATAACATCTAAGTACCTACCTATTTAGTCATGATAAGAAGAATCACTCGAAATAGAAATAACAATAACAATAACAATTAACAAAAACATGAATATAAATAAGAAATTGATAAATGAATTAACTCCGAATATCAAGATATACCAACCAAGCAAAAGATACGAACACAATTCCGAACAAATAACTACATCCCAAGTTTCCCCCGAAAAATCAAAGTATCTAATTAGGAAACACATTTCTCCATTGCGAGATCTACAGGTTTGTGTCAATCAATCAATCACATCATATCCATCTCAAACTTCACCTCCATCTTCATCTGCATCTTCATCCCAAAAACTCAGATACCTACTCTACAGCTAGTACCCAGTCATGCCAGCGTCAAACGTCAATCAATACCTACCTATCTACAAAACACATCCCACCAACTCGAACCCAAACTTAAACTTCCCACCACAACGTCATTCCGACCCATCTCACTCCCTCTAACTTTGACATCTGTCATCTGTCTATCCATCTCTCCATCCATCTCTCCATCTCTCCATCTCTCCATCTCTCCATCCATCCAAATGCAAAACCCGCAGATCAACCCAGATCATCTGATCTACCATCCCCAAGCCCCGAAAATGAACCTCGGAATAATTGATTGCCCTTTCTTTTCTTTTCGCCTTCCTCATCATTATTGTCATACTAAGAATGAAAATCAAAACTTACTCGAATACCCGAAAATTCCCCTATGCCGAAGAAGATTTTTTTCTTCCTTTTTTTTTCAGATCACATGCGTGCATGGATGGGTGGGAATTTTCCATGTGTTGAATGAATGAATGAATGAACCCTTCTTGCTTCATTAGTGAGTTACTAATTAGTTGGTACGGTACGTTAGTCACTTGATGTGGACGGGCGGGGTTACGGGGTGCGGGGTTTGTGGGTTGGATTTGTATATCGTATTTATTTCGTGTGTACTTCGTATGTGGGCGGGCGGGGAGTTACTTGAGAATGGGAGGAATTGGGAAGGGATCACAGGATAGGGCTAGGTGGATGGACCTTGTAATTCGAGAGTGTTTGTTTGTGTCGAGGTGGGTTTGTATGGAGGTGGTGCTTGTTTGGAGATGGTGGCGAATATGAATATAATATGGATGGGTGGATGTGTTGTTACTTTTTGGCTCTTTCTCTATTCGGGTTTGGGGTCGGTAGGTTGGGGAGGTGAACTCGCGAGGTTGATTTACGTAGCGTAGATGGGGTGTTGGGTTAGTTAGTAGGGGGGTTTTGGTTGATGGAAGCTGAATATCTGGTGGTATATACATAGATGCATGCCTTGCTTTTTACCACCTACATACATACGTACATATATACAAAACGGTAAGCTAGACATTCCCATCCATCAACTCCAGACTCCAAACTCCATACTCCATACCTTCGATATCTATTCCTCAGTAGAGAAGAAACAGTTGGAAAGCTATCGACTACTGTAATAATCAAACTGACCAACCAACCGACAGATATTAAACGAGGGGGTTAAATTCTTCACCGCACCCATAGTATGTACTAGCTAATACCCGTACTAAAATTTGCTATAAATCACTAATAACAATTATTTATTCTATTCATCGATACGTATACCTCAGCACGGAAGTAGGTATGGAGATAGATAGATATTCCAATCTAACCCCATTTCATAATAACAAAAAATTATCTCGATACACGCACAGAGAGAGATCACCCTCACAACCTCCTTCACGAACGGAATCATTACGGTGCGGGGATGAAATAGAATCAAAATCAAAATCAAGTTATAGATATATAATAAACTTTGTACTAAATCTTGATGTGAGATGGACGGGTGAATAGATAGATGAACAAACAGATGAACAGATACATACAATACGATGTAGATACCACATACATGGACAGGGAAAAAGACCCTTTGTACATCCGATCCGATCAGGTTTTGTCTAGTTTCTATCGTAGGTGGTACGATGTACGTATGTACATCTGGGTATGTGTATAAATCTACAGTACTATATTAGTAGAGAAGAAGATTTGCGAGGAAATCATCTTGTGTTTGGATTTTATTCGGTGCGTGGTATGGTATGGTATGGTGGGAAGGGGGTGGGGTTGTAGATGTATGTAGGGTAGGTGTTTTTTTGGGTTAGTTTTTATTTTGGATTCTTAGGGATGATCTCCCGAGAGAGCGAGAGCGAGAGAGAGAGATAATAATTATAATTACGAGCAGATACATATTGGGAAGCATGAAAGATCGGAATGGATAAGTTGAACGAGTATTTGGATTTTGAGTTTACTTAGTACTTTCTATCTAATAATTTATTAGATTCGAAACTATCTCATTCATGGATAGAAAAAGGGATATCAAGTAAAATAAACAAAGCTGAAGCAATAAATAAATAATTATACGCTATCTATCGTATTTTACTTGCTCTTCCCCTCCCGTCCTCTCTCCCCTTTTCTTTTCCTTCTTTCTTTTCCGTAGAAATCCGTTCCTGGAATTGTAACTGTACGGAACGGAGTAACTGTAGCCAGCCACAGAAATCCGGAACTTCACTCCATCCATCCACATCCATATTTGTACGCCTCGCCCCCAAATCACAATTCTCAAAGCTGAATATCAAGAATCCCAAACAGGTGGGTGGTGAAGCTTAAGTAAGTAAGTAGGTGAGTGTTGCCATATTGAATCATACCTACATATCAGTAAGTAGGAGGAGAGGTATTCAGCTGCTTTGCTCCCCATCATCATCATCTTCTGTAACCTCGTGATCTCTCTCTGGAGGAAAGGGCTTGCATATACATATACATACAGAAATATCAATATCATGTTACCATATATACAAAAGTCTTAGAAATGAATGAATAAACACAACAAGATATAAATCTATACATACAAACTCTGTATCAAATCTCCAAGCTTATACTATGTTCATTCCCCTCACATAATAAACAAACACACATATAGCTAAAGGAATCCTATCCGACGATCAAAAAAGTCATCTGCTCCCACGTGTAACATGTCAGCTTTTGTCTACCTGGATCTTATCCTATCAGATCACATCACATCACGACATATTGTAATCCAGCTCAGGTCTTCAGATCATTTCTCCTCATGCATTGGGATGAAGGGGGGTGTGATGTGTATGGGGATGGGGATAGGGATGTGAAGATGGTACAGTCTGCCTAATTCCAAGGCGTGCCCAGGTACTTGTTAGTTTATTTGTAGATTTGGGGTAGAGACCGAGTAGGAGATGAATTGGGTGGGATGAGGTAAGGTGACTGTTTGATGTTTGATATGTGCATATGTGTGTGTGGGGGTTGTAGATGTGAGTGATGAACATGGATATGGATATGGATATAGATATAGAACAACAACAATAACAACAATAACAATAACAAGGCGTATACACACACACACATACACACACAGAATCTGCGGGGAAATTCGACAGGGCTGAGTTTAGATACCCAAGCCACCTGTCTATCTGTCTGTCTTGTCTATAAAGTTGGGAAAGATCAGGTCGCATGATGAAGTAAGAATTGATGAATGAGTGAATGAGTGAAGGAATGATATGTATCTTATGCGTTGTACAATATACTCGTACGAGTATACAGGATTGGGAGGGTTTGTCATTCATTGATTTATTCGTAGAGAATTAATTCCTCCAATGATTTATTCTCACAACTCATATTCCCTCCCTCCCTCCCTACCTACCTAGTAGATCCTGATATCAAGTAAAGATCATACAGCCATCCACCCACCCATCCATCCATCCATCACTCGACTTCCCCTAATAATGATCGATCATCTATCTATGCAAGCATCTGCAAGCCCAATATCCAACCAACCGGTTCGCGATCCCCGGGTTTCAAAACATGTCAGTTGGACGTGAATTCTGAGATTTTAGATATATCAATAAATAATAAATAAATAAAATCAAACAAATAAATCATTCAATCAACTGTAAAGCAATGGACAAAAATAAAATGTCTCTTGCGTTGTACATTACTTTTTACTCTCATCTATGTTTGTATGTATGTATGACATACTTCAATCATTCAATCATTCATTCATGCTCACACTTCCAGATCATACTGTACTCTCTATCTACAATCTCCTATCAATCCATCGTAACACAAGAACAAGATAGTACAACACAATACAAAACAAAACACTGATCAGGCGTTTGTTTCATCTCGCCATCTCGCGATCGATATCGATTATCATGAGAAAACGTGATGAATTGAGGAGGTTGGTTTTGAGAGATGGGATGAGATGGGATGGGATGGGAGCGCTAATGAATTGATTGAGAGAGGCGAGATAACTAGATATCGATCATCTTGAAACATTACGTGCTTGGGAAGAGAAGTGAGAAATTGTACATATGATTAGTACATACATACATACATACATACATACATACATACATACATACATACATACATATATACAAGCGGATCTTCGCGCCGCAGGATCGAGCATGTGAGTAAGTGCGTGAGTGAGTGAGTGATAAAGAAAAGACAAGGGAAGAAATGAATAAATGAATGACCAGACGATCAGAAGCTTTTTTAAGGAGGGTTTGAGGAGGAATGAATGAATGAATGTATAAATGGAAATGAAGATATAAATAAAATAGAAAAATTAAAGATGTATTAACTTAGTATGATATTGATATTGTAAAAGAGTAGAAGGTGATAGAGGTCACACAAGAAAAGCCTTCGCATATACCATAGAAACCCTAAGTGACTACACGTAGTAAATAAGGTGAATCACTATATCGCGGCAGCGAGGTGAGGGGGATGGCTTAGAATATATCAATCAAACTTCGGGGGTCAACTAAGAAGGTGGAAAATCGATCGTCTTTCTAAATCTACAGCAGAGAAAGCTACAAATACAAGAAGTTGGTATCACGTGACCTAAAGGTCATGAGTATAATAATACCTCAAATCCAAATTCAAATCCAAATTTAGATAGAATCTAGAATTCTGTTACGACGGTAATAGGAATGTCACCTGACAAGTGTTATGTGATGGAGTTTTCACGAGTTAGGGCTTTTGAGAACTTCAACGAAGGATGGAATCTCGGGTTCTGTAGAGAACGAAGGTGCATATAAGGAATGGGGTTTCATTATAATGTAGAACTTCGTGCTCAAGAATCATTATTAGTTTACTATCTTAACGAATTCCTACTTGAAGTCTAGTGTAAATTACTTTGAGAGATCTCTAGACACTTCCACGTGACCCTAGAGGCAGCTCCCGTAACAAACGTAGAGTAGATAAAGAGTTCGAGATAGTTTGAGAATGAGGGGAATGAATAGATTCGTTAGTCAATTCGATCTAGATGAATATTTCTGAGTTGATTTGAATTAATATAACTATCTGTAGAAGATATCACTATCGGACAAGTAACTATCGTATTGTAAAATAATAATAAACAGACTCATCCCCTCATCACGTTACCTAAACCCCAAATACATCAGCCATCACATCATCATCATCATTACTATCACCATCCCCAAACTCCGGGGAAGCATCCCATCTCTCCCGTGTCCGATCAACCCATCCAAAACAAAAAAACAAAACAAAAAAAGACATCCGCCGAAAAAAACTTATCAGATTCCAAAGATTGTGATGGAAAATTGAGCGGAGAGATCGGTCCTGACAGCTGTTTGTATGGATTTAGGTAGGTGATCTGTAGTGTGGATGTGTTCGCCATTTTGCTTGGCGGGTTTTTAGTTGCGTGTTATTTACTTATTATATGTTTATGTTTATGTTTATTACTGGTTTTGGGTTAGGAGAGGGAAAGGAGGAAGGGGAATGGGAATGGGAGAAATGTGATGTTGGATTTGAAATGTGGAATTGATGGATGGTGTTATATGTATGTATTTGTTAGAGATAAGAGTTCGAAGATGAGGAAGAGGATGAGTGGGATGGGTAGATAGGTAGTTTGAGGATCTGAATCGGGATTTATATCTTTACACATATACATATATACATATAGTATTGAAATCCCAATCTCGAAATATAAACAAATAAATGCTAACTATATAAATTACACATCTATTCCCATATCTACCTCTATCACCATCTCCCATTCATCTATTCATCCATTCATCCATCTCATACAGATATAGAAATCAACGCTCAAGAACAGAAACTAGAAACCAACCGTAACCCCAAAATACACGAACACAATAAAATACAACGCCACTATCCAATACGGATTCGGAAGTGCGTCCTCCATCTATCTATCCATCTCGTGCATCGCATCGCATTGCATATTGAGACATTCCCAGCGAACACGGTGAGGCTGATCTGAACGTTCTAGGCTGAATGGATTGATTTTTCTTGGGGGTGATGAATGAATGAATGCGTATCATTTTTTGTTTTTTTGTTTTTTTGTTTTGTTTTTTGAGAGCATAATGTGATGTGATGTGATGTGATGTATTTATAGGTATTTTTTGATAGATAGACGGATAGATAGATCTGGATAGATAAGTAATCTTATGATCTGGAATATAGACAGAATGAGATGGTAGAAAAGAAAAAGAGAAGAAAATAGAGAAGGAATTACAGTCTGCGGAAATATATTGATTAATAAATTGATAGATAGATAGATAGATAGTATCTACTAGATATCTTGAAGAATATGCAAGGGAACTTGAGTATATCTATGAATATGAATATGTATACAAATCAATGTCGTGATAATTGGATATCAATCACTCAATCACTCAATCAATCATTCATTCATTCACTCGCCAAGGAAGGGGGGACAGAGAGAACCATCATCTTACATTACACAGCATATCATAGTCCAGGAGAGAAACGAAAGAAGGACAAATGATCACACGGTTTGTCTACATACATAGGTATCGGATGTACTTCATTTGGTTGTACGGTTGAATATTTCTTGGTTACTAGATTCATTTTTGGTGTTTCCCAGAGGTTGTATTAATATATTGGGATTCTCTTTCTTCCTCTCCCTCTTCCTTTCTCTTTTTCTTTCTATTTCTCCGTCCTCTCTCTCTCTCTCATGGCCAAATATCAAAATGAAAATCAAAATCAAAATCTCGCTCAACAGCTCCACTCTAACGGAAAAATTAACAAATCGGAATTCTCTCATTTCAATATTATACCTTGGGTATCATGTGTGTAAGATATAAACGCAGCCAAGAAATCTTGATCTCTTGGTCTCTTGATCTCTTCTGTTCTTCCTCTTCCCCGGTTTTGGGTTCGCTTCCGCTTCCGGTTCTGGTCCTGGTTCCGGTACTCACCTCGGCATTAGGCGGGCTTTTACTCTGACTCCCGAGGTGCGTGCGGGTATGCTGGCTGCTGAGTTGGATATGATATGATATGCTTTGGGTTTGGATGTGGATTTGGATGAGGCTGTGAATGATATGGGTATGAGTATGGGTTGGTATCCTTATCGCAGACACGACGCGATACGAATGCATGAATGAACAATACCGAGGTATTTCAAGGTTAGGAGTCGGTCGGGAATTAATGATTTGGTGATATTGGGTTGGGATGTATTATTAGTAAATTGAACGATGCGATGCAATAATACATATACAGGCGTCAGATATAAGGTTGCGGATTCGGGATGAGAGACGGACGGATAGTTGTCGAATAGATGATATATCATATGATAAGGTTAGAGTTTGAGCGGGAGAATTGACGGGTGTTAATCCGGATGGTAAGGTAAGACGGGAGAGGCGAATTCGATGTCTTGTTTTATGTAGTATCGAATATCGAATCTCGAACGTCAATATCGATCGCATTACCATAACCCAAGCTTCAAAGTAGAAACTTTCGGAAAATTGAAAAGTTAAATGGAAGGATTTTGATGGAGGGTTATTAGTCATAATAATATAATAGGTTTTTGGGGGTTCTTTGCTGGCTTCTAGCCCGAGATCGGAATTTAAAGTTGTACTTGGGTTTGAGGGCGAGGGCGAGTTTGATCTTGATGCTGATGTTGATGTTGATGTTGGTGTAAATATCGATGTCAATATCACCAGCATATATACCTAACTAATACTTAACGAAAGTCAAAAGTCATATATCCTCCCCTTCAAAGTTTAACTATTCTAGAAACCTACCTACCTACTCATACAGTCCACACATAAAAACAATCCCCGACCGACACCTCGTCCCCGAACAAGAACTTACATATGTGCATGCGTGTATGAATTTCAAGTCTAGATCTAAGTCCAAGATAATCTCCGATATCTAATATATCTGTTTCTCTTCACCTTTTCTGGTTGTTTCTTAAGGGGGTAGAGTGAGGTGGGATATGGCAGAGGCAGAAAGAATGCATGTACTCACATACATATATATAGCTCTACACATATACATCTCCCTAAAGTCAAAAACGGAGGAATATAATAGATTAGGTAAATAGGTACAAAGATTATCCCATAGATAAACTAGTACATGTTATAACTATACATACAAAAAGTATGTAGAATAGGAGAAGTTGCGAATATATTATATTATCTCATCTTATATTTGAGGCATAACTGAGGTTTAGATATCCATATCCAGATACCTACCCAGACACAGACACAAACACAAATACAAACCCCAACCGACTCATGCTCAATCAAATCTCATATTTCACAAGTAGATGAATGGCCACTCGCTCGCTCACTTGGTAGATGGATACGAATCGAATGTGTGTATACGAATACATCGATACAATACATACTGGATAAATAATAATAGACGAGAGACGAGGCGAGAGGCGATATATCCGAGCCGAGCTGTTTCTTTGAATGGTATGGTATAGTATAGTATGGTATAACATATATAAATTCATAAAAAAGCTCGCCACCTATCTCCCTACCTATCTACTTCCCCGAGCCTCCCAAGTCCCCTCCACTTCCACGTCCACCTCCCCCCCATTCATTCATTCATTCATCCATCCATCCATCCATACGCCACATAACATGACATTTTCTCAGCTAGCCAGGTAGCTAGCCAGGTAGCCAGCCAGCCAGGCCAGCACCTTACAAACACACACACACACACACAAGGATGAGGCTGAGGCTGAGGAATGAAAGGGAATGAAGTGGATGAACGAGGGGTTTCTCCGTATTGCATATTTTATCTTTCGTCCTCAACCCGTACGGAAATCATTTATATCGATAGATAAATCGAGATCATATTGATCGTAGTATGTAGTATAGCATGCTAAGTAAATCGGTAAATGCGCTCGGTACCGACACTCCCTCCTCCTCTTTTCTCTGTTCTTTTCTCCTGGTCCGAGGCATGCTGGGATATGGGGTAGAAGAGGAGAGGTTAGAATTCATGTGTACTGTACTATACTTACTATACTATACTATACTATACTATATACCCAACCGACCGACCGGCTGGCTGGCTAGCTTATAGAAGGGGAAAAATAGGGTCTAACACTAATAAGAATTAGAGGCTACAAATACCCTTTTCTATGTATGTATATATGTATGTATGTGTGGCGAATCGATGGTATATACGATACAATACGATACGATAGCGAGGTTATAGGGTATGTAGAGATGAGGCTGTACTTTTTCTCGGGCTTATTTTTTTTTAATGTTCTTTTCGGGGTTTGTAGGGAGGCGCGAGAGGCGCGGGGGAGGTTAGGTACTTGGTATTTGCTATTTATGGGCTGGGTGGATAGGTGAAGCTCTAATTTTTGGGTGGCTCTGGGTGTGTTTTTTATGTTTGTGTATGGGTTTAGGTATGTACGTATATCAGCTGATTTGATTTGATTTGATTCAGTGAGGGATGAGATGGAGGGAAGACCCTGCAGGAAGATCTTCGGGTTTCAGTAGTGGTGGTGGTGGTTTGTTTGGGGCTTGTGTTGGGGCTTGTGGGTAGATGTTTGGGTAATGGATGGTGGATGGGTGAGTTTGGATCTGGGAGGGGTTTGGGATGGTGATGGAGATGGGGACTGGGATTGGGATTGGGATTGGGATTGGGATTGTGCTTGTGCTTGTATCTGGGCGAAGAGAGGAGAGGAGGAGGGTTGGGGCGAGATGAGATGAGATATAATGGGGCGGGAGGTCATTTGGAGAAGGGGGATGATGGAATGGTGAGTAATGAATAGGTGAGAGTTGATGAGGTGGACGAATGGGATTGGGGATTGGGAGGTGATAGATGGGATAGGATGGAATAGAATGGTATAGGGGGATTGGGAGGTGATGTTACAAAGGTTGGTTGGTTGTAATTTGTAGATATACGTACAATACAATGTGTTGTTTGATGATACTGGAAGTGAAGTACTCATTTTCCAATGCACGAATGAAGAAAGAGTGAATGGGGTGAAAAATGGGAATACGGATTGTGGCAATGGAACATGGGATGTGGGATGTGGAAATGTGGGATGAATGAATGAATGAATGAATGAATGATCTAAAATCCCATCTGATCTGAACAATTGGGGTATCCCGAATACCAGTTCCAGTTCCAATCCCATCCCAAATCCCATTCCCCATTAAAAGTATCCAATGTCAGTAGACAAGTCAAGCAAGACACGTTGAATGGAATATCAAATCTCACTACTCTCACTACTCTCACCAGTGTCAGATTTTCAATGCCAGAGGCTGGGAATGAAAAGGCTTAGGGTACCGTGTTACTACCGTGTTACCATTGAATCATGTGGTGGATGAATGCGGGTTAAGTTTTTCTTCTCCAATACCAGTCACCGATGCAGTTCCAGTTCCAGTTCCAGTTCCAGTTCCAGTTCCAGTTCAGTCCGTCCGTCAGTCCGGCAGTACTTTGGTTTGTGTGCAGAGAAAGTGATAATCCTCGGATCTGTTGGGTGTGATTCATCATCGGGATCAGAGTGACACCTGGGATCATAGCCACGGAATGGGCGTAGGGCATATGGGATAGGGTTTATCAGGTTTATCAGGTTTATCAGGTTGATACGCTTTATACTCTGGATGGAGAGATGGATGTAGAGATAGCCGGGGTACTTTAAATGATCAATGGGACATGTGATGCACGCTTTTTGATAAGGCGGTAATGGTAATGCAGAATGGTATCCCACTCCACTTGTCAATAATGCATGGATTTGCACCCGTGGATTGAATTGAGTTGAATTGAGTTGAGTTGAGGCGAATTGAGGCGAAGTTAAAATCTGGATACTTCATCATCCTCATGATGTGGACGTTGGGGGTAGATACGATGAAGGGGCAAGCCTCGGCGTGTAGATTTGCAGAGATTGATTGACGGATTGATGATTGATGGATTGATGATTGATGGATTAATGATTGATGATTGATTGAACGGTAGTCACACTCACACTCACACTCCCACTCCCGCTCCCACTCGTCCTCACACTCCCACTCGTCCTCACTCACACTCGTCCTCACTCACACTCGTCCTCACCTCACCCTCACCACGCCCTCACAACGCCCTCACCTCACCACCCTCATACTTAGGTACCATTACCATCTACCGATCGTTTTGCCCAATCGTATCAGTAGATTGGACATGAATGAGTAAGGTACCAAGATGAATCTTTGCACTCAAAACAGCCATCGCCATAGCTCATCGCCATAGCCATAGCCATAGATAGCCATAATCATAGCCATAACCATAATCGTAGCCATAAAAGTGGTTGAAGGTGAAAGCAATGACCTTTCATCGGCTTTTAGTCACATATACTTGAAATGGAAAGGAGTCTTTGTGATGAATCCAGAGTTATGTCCCCATTTTGACTAGCATCGACTCATTATTACTCTTTCCTCACTAGCATCCATTTCCCCATCACGATTCAACTCCCATCCACTATCTTGTCTGGACCTCATGGCTTTTTTCAATCATAACCAGGGGTAAAGAGATGGAGACAAGGATTGGGAGAGTTTAGAACCGATCTTCAGGTTCTTGAGCACATGACTGAACTCCTCGACAATTTCCCCATTGCACCTAGACGCACGTAAACCGGCTCGATTAGGCTTAAGGCCGTGCAATTCTCATACAGAAAAGGGCCGTTTACTTAACCCAATGGAGGAATAAACTAAAATGAGGGAATGAGCGGGAGCTGCCCGATCGGTAATAGGTCGCGATGGCACTCGGCCTGTATCTAATCCTAAAGGAGACATAACTCCTTTCAAAGGGGTAATTACCACACGACGCTAACGGTTTGATTCTTCACTTGCCCACGCCCACACTCACGCTCCACTCATCCTCCCATACTCATTCCATATCCACTCCCACCGGGGAAGAGAAGAGGAAAAATTCAAAAAGAAGAGCAGAGATCTAGCCCTTTTGCCCACTTACTCATACCCCCATCACCCTCGTTCGACCGATCATTCACCCCCCTCTCTCCACAACGTGAACGTGAACGTGAACTTGACTATAATAATAATAATAATAATAATAATAAAGAGGATCCACACGGGATTATTATTTTTTAATCTTTTTTTTTCTCTCTCTCTTTCTTTTCCGCCTTTCTGCTGGTAAACCTAAAAAGGCTCAAGGTAGTTCAAGCTCAGTCAAAGTCAGGCAGTCTAAAAGAAAGCCGACCAGCACATTACATTACATTGCCATTGCGTGGATATAATATCTATCAAATACCACCACCACCACCACCAGCACTCTTCCCATTCAACATCCATCAACTCATTCAACATCCATCAACTCATTCAACATCCACATCCACATCCACATCTACACCCATATTCACATTCACAGTGTAAACGAAAGCAACGCAGAGAATACGCTCAAGGAGATTCTGTTACCACAATCGATTCTTCTGCCTCTCTCTCCCTCTCGCCGGAAGACCCACTTCGATTAAAACGGACCCAAAAGGAAAAAAGGCGATTTATTCCGAAAACGCTTATTTAATACTTATACTTCACTTCACCCACATTCGGTCCATCAACCTCTTTTCCCTCCACACTTTTCCAACCCCAACTCAAGCCTACACCCACAACCACAACCACAACCACAACTATCAACCTCCTCCTCCAATACCTCGATTACTCTTCTCCTTCGACCGACCGACTATCCACCCTATTCACTCTTCGCTATCGCCTCCCCCAAATTGAATCTTTTCACATCCGATTACGAACATTCAATCGTCAACACAACAATCCAACATTCCTCCACGATTTCGCGATCATATCGCGACTTCTTCCCGCAGTCGTGCCTTCACTTTCACAACAGCTCGTGCGTTCGAGCAAATTTTCAATTCCAAAACTCAATCATCATGCCTTCAAGATTAAATGCGCCGGTCTTGACCGTTGACGCCGGACTCATTCATAAAGTCGATACAAGAAATGTTGAGAACCTTTACAGCATGTGGACTGGTACGTTTTCTCTTGACATTCACCCATGAAACCATTCGCGTCATGACATTCCTACCATTCACTATACTAACTAACATCCCTCGCCACAGTTTTCTCGAGATGTGCTGGATCCTTAGAAGAAGGTCAAAGGTTAGAAAACTTGAGCTGGAGATTGTGGAACCGAGAAACCTTTTGCTGTGAACCAACTTCAGAAGCAAACACCACCACTCCCATCATTTCACGATCCTCAAGAAGTTCCGCAGGTCTAGATTCAAACAATGTTCCAGAATTAAGTGGAAGCTTAGATTCACTTGTTGACGAAGAGGCCATCGAATTCGAAGAAGGTTCCGATTCCTCCCCACTCGACATTTCACACCGACAAATCCACCGACAAGATTCCTGCAACAGCAGAAGTCGAGGAAAGGAACGTCACATTACACCTGATGACCTTGAGAAGATGGTCATCACTATCAAGGAAAAGAAAGATTTGGCTCCTCTTACAATCTCTACACCTTACCTTGCGCCACTCGCCGAGAGAATTCCAGAATTCATTCAACCAAAATATGAATCACCTGCCATGCCATCAAACGAGTCTTTCTCAGCCACTTCATCAAATCCATCTGCCACCATGGAATCGTCAAGCAGCAACTCCGAAAAGAGTGCTACTTCAGTTGTCAAAGGTTTCTCTCTCTCACCCGCACATGTCAGCAGCTCAATGCGTTCAATCCCCCTCAACACCGTACCATCCTCAATACCCACCGCCGATATCCTCGCCACAGATTCAAAAGCACTTGCACCCAAGAAGAAGCAAATGTTCGCTCTTGGTGGGTCTTCCGGTGAAGACTCACTCAGTGAACAAGCAGCTTCCATGGATGACAAACCATTGACACTTCAACAAAAGAAGAAGCCAGCTAAATTCAGCTTCGGTGGATCATCAAACGAAGATGAGAGCTCTCTACCAAACAGAATGCAACCACATAGTGCATTGACTGACAAGCTTCAAAAGCCTTTGGCCAAGAAGCAAACCTCTTTCCAAGAAGAGGTTGCCACTAGAACCATTCAAGAGGAAGCATTCGATGATGATGTCTTCGAGACAGATGATGAGGATGATGTCGACGAATCTGCCATTGACGATGATGATGATTCTTCCGATTGGGAAGATTCTGTCGAGGACTCTGGAAACGCAAGTATCGATGACAAGACCTTCTTTCAACGAGTTGATTCAAGACCTCAACTTACTTCCAGACGATCATTAATCACTACCATGCTTCACCAAAACGATCGTGCTCAAGCACTTGCCACCGAAGCTTCTCGATCTACTCCAGCTCTTCGAAGATCTCGAAACTCTTCACCAAGTGGACCTTCCCTTGCAGCATCACCCGAATCCGATGAAACTCCTCTTATGATGAGAGGACTCAAATCAATTGCCGAAGTTCCTCGTGGAGCTCAACCTATCATCAAGACAACCACCAACACTACCGCACATCAACAAGCACTCTCACCAAGAACTACAAGAAGAAACATGCTCGCAACTGAATTGACTGTTAGTCTTCGACAAAATCTCCTTTGGGAGAGAAGACAAAAGTCATCAGTCAATGAAGCTGCTGCTGCTCTCAAACGAAGACACACTGCACATGATGTTGCAAACCTTAAACAATACCCAGAGGGTGCTTATATGGATAAGGATGATCAAGCTCTTAACTCAAGCTGGAATCAATATTTCAGTCAAGGGTTGGGCGAGTATCATTCCAAGGGATGGTAAATTTCTGGACAATACTACGTGTTAGTCGCATAATGTAATTGGTTCCCTGCGCATCGAGTATACAACATCAGCATACAACACTTTTATACGTTTGACTTGTATTACCTTCTGGTAGATATAAAGTCATACATCGACTTCACAGTCAAAACTGCATTCATCGTCATGGAGTTTCTTGGCATAGAAACAAGACGTGTGGAATTTTTACATGGTCATAGCATTGGGCACGAATTAATGTCTTTTTGCTTTTTTTTTAGTTTGCATTATAGCGAATGTTTTACAATCAAAGGATCAAGGAGGGGTGGGATATTTATCTGCTTTTTTTTTCTCTTCTTCTTTTACATATTCACATAGCGACTTGGAAGAAAAAGGTCAACAACTTCCCCACATATTTGGGAGATGGAAAGAACACTGGTATGGGAATAAACTGGTATGGAATGGGAAATTATGGATCGGTGTTCTTTTGCGTCTTTTTATTCTTCATTTTACACAAAAGCTTTTTTTTTTTTCGAGGAAAAGTGTTATGAAGGAAACTGAATGGTTTCTTTTTCAAAGAATGTTTTGATACCAGCGGATTTTATTTCAACTGGCGTTGGGATGATACCACATGATGGATTTTTAAGAAAGTCCTTGGGATTTTTTTTCAGTTCGAGCTTTTCCTCTTTTTGAGAGAATAAGATCATGAACTTCCGAGAGGGAGCATGAATCTTTGTATATGATCTGAATGGATGGAAACTGGAATGGAAGGATAGGCAGTGGATGATGTAAAAGTTGGGGGAAATGGGAATACGGAACAATTGTATTATGACTTGCAAGATGAAAGCAAGCAGAGATTAGATAGTTTTTAGTGAGGGGAAAGGAGAGGGGGGGGAGAAGAAGAGAATAAATAAAATATTGATACAAACTTTTTGATTCCTTTAATATGATTGTGAGTGTTTGATATTATGTGAGTGATGTGATGTGAGTGATTTGATATATTGTTGATGATCTATTAACTGATAGTAATGATTTGAAAATGAAGATGAGATGTTTGGTAGAATGTTGGGTCATGGAGGAGGAAGAGGATAATACTAATAATTTGGGGAGGGATATTCGAATGGAGAGAGAGATATATGGGAAGGTTTGTTATAAAAGGGAGGTGAAATGTGAATGAATAAATGAACGAGGGGATATAAATCTGAGGAAGGGATAGCAGAGGGAGGATGAGGAGAGGATGATGAGGAGAAAGGGTAGGGGAAGATGGAAGGGAAGATGGAAGGGAAGATGGAAGGGAAGATGGAAGGGAAGATGGAAGGGGAGATTGGGAGAGGAGGGTTTGAGGGT
>PHWZ01000508.1:0-25299 GCA_004379285.1 Botryotinia calthae
GTTGGGTGGTCAGGGGAAGGATGAGGGGAAGGGAAGTTGTGGGTGTAGGGATAGGAATGGGAATGGGAGTGGGAAAAATGAGTTGTGAGGGAATGTAGATGTAGGTGTAGATATCCATGTAGATAGATCTATAATAGAAATAGCTAAAATACTAATAACAAATGCCTCACATACACACTAATATTTCGAAACACATCCCTATCTATTACAGAGTAAATATTAATATTCTGTTATACTTGGCTAATGATTCTATATAAGTTATAATTTTCCCCCATAAAAAATGATCAACGCCTTCTGCACTATACTCCGCTGCCATCCCATGCCCGTATGCGCCTAAAAACCCAAGTATCCCATTCCTGTCTGTCTGAAATATTCGCATTGTATCCAAGCCATAACTACACCTGTATGTCCATCCAACTGCCAATTTCATCTATCAAATCATCGAATCATCAAACCTCCTCCTTTTCCGTTTCATTCTTTCTCCATCTCGATTTTCAGTCCAGCATGCATCCTCAATTAATCCCCTCCATCGCATGCCCCGTCGGTCCCTGAACCGCATAATCACATGTCACAAACGCTCGATCCACCTCGGGCAACCCCTCACAGCAATACTGCAACGTCTCCGCCACAACATGAGCCTCTTCCAGCGTGGTTCCTTCCGATAACAAAATATCCACTTCCACCCAAACCCCATCGCCTGCATGATACGCCGTGATACTTTTATACCCATTGACGAGCGGGGAAAAGCGCCACGCGAGAAACGTGAGTTTTTGCAGGAGACGATCGTCGACTGCGGAACCGGTGAGGCGGAAAATGTTTTCGAGACAGGTGGACGCCCAGTCGTAGATGATGAAGAGGGAGAGGAGTCCGGCGCCGAGGGGGTCGAGCCACCAGACGTTGGCGGCGTGGCCGATGTAGGGGAAGATGAGGGAGAGGGTGTTGAAGATAACGTCGGTTTTGCAGTCTTTGATTTATCTTAGCGAGTGAAATTTTATGTTTGCATTGAGATAGGGGAGGAATATAAATTATACATACCTTGAGCCAAAGCTTGTACTTGGGTAGTTTTAATTCTAATGCATCCGAACCAAATAAGTCCTTTGAGGCCAATAGTACCAGCCATAGACGCAATAGCAATGACCGGTAATTCCTTTGCTTCATGCGGACCCTTGGACATGAGTTTCTCGGCCGATTCTTGAAGGATTTGCAGAAATGAAATAATCATGATGATGGAGAAGACCAGAATCCCAATGGGTTCCAATCTTTTTCTTCCCACGGGAAATTTTCGTTTCAAGCTCATCAATCGCCACTGCACCAATCGATTGGTCGTGAATACAATAACCGTACACAGAAGATCGAGAGCGGAATCCACCAACGAAGCAATCAGAGAAAGAGAGGAAGAATAGAAAGCCGCCACGGCCTTTGCAACCAGCAAGATGATATTCGCGATGACATTTATATTGATTGCCCATTTTGCGCTTCGGCGAGATTTTTGACGTTTCTCTTGTTCGGCATCTGGTAAGAAAGGTTCGACAAATCCTTGGGTATCTTGTAATGCACCACCGCCTTCTGCAACTCCGTCTCCATTGTCATCTCGCGGATCGAAAGATTCGAGGATGTCGTCTGCAAGGGCTTGGACGAGGGCGTTTACTTCGAGCCAGTCATCTAGACGATTATTTTGTTCTTCGTAGAAACTGCGGACGGATTTTGGCATTTCTTTGAGCTGTGGGTCGAATTAGAGAGATGCTCCATTCTACATATAGATAGGTATATTCGAGTGTATGGAAAGGACAAAACAAAGTGAAGAATAACATACCTCCTCATCTTTCTTGCGGAAGTCCTCTAAACTCGAACTTTTCACTCCGTCCAGCAATTTCATCTTGAATTCTTCTCGTCTTCGATCATCTGGCTCCAAAGGTCCATGGTCGCGGAATCTATATTTCCTATCTTTCGAGGGTCTGCCTTGTTCTAAGTCTCGACGGAGATAGGTACTTTGTTTGGCACTATATGCATTCTCGTTCCCAGTTGCTCGGCTTCGATGGCCTGCCATATTGAATTGAGGATATTGATACTGTCGATGAAGATGGAGAAAAGACAGGAAGGACAAGAATGAAAGAATAGAAAAAGAAAGACAATTGATACGTTTACTACGGATTAATATATTATGGAAATCGTGATCCCTTCATCTTCCTTACTACGCGGTACATTTATTGACCTTGGTTTTTGGGTGGTGGTGGAACATTCATGATGTCATTTTATGTCACTGGCAAGCCAACGTGGATCATTCTCGTTGCCGTGAGATGCGGATGCGATTGTGAGACAATGAGACAACGAGACAACAAGACGGAGAAAATACGTGTCTGTAAGTTGTCTTCTTGATAGTTCGATGTTCTCAGGCAATAAATCAGATATTGGCGTGGTGTCGAAGATATACTTTCACGTTGTCTTGTGGCATTCCTTATCTGCGAGATTGTTCTTCCTGAATGCTAGAAGTCCTGGATTGGTTTCCGGGGCACATCTTGGCATAGATTGGCGCTCGAACCTGTAGCTATTTTGGACAACAGTGCTATGTAAGTGGTGTTCAGATAGAAGAGATTAAGGTTTATTAGGCGTAGTAGTTCGTTGTCCTTCTATCATCATGTCGATATATTGCATTGGGAGGAGCTATCGGGTAATATATAAGGTTAGTATATCTATAATCGCGAGTCAGAATTTTCTTATAATAAACATAACCTGATTCATTAAGCGGTCGACTCTGCCCTGCCAAGCTTTATGGGGCTGGAATCTAGATGGATCATGGTTGTTATCTTAGTGCGAGGTACGTCGTGCGGATAGATTAGCGGTCCGAAGCGATAATGGATAATCACTTATTAACCTTATAATTCATCACGATTGTGAGTATTTCGTACTTTCGATCGAAACAACAAGGCAGACTATATATAGTAAGTACAATCCTCAACTAGAGTATGGAACCACACAAATACACCATGTCGTCGACCGAGCCAACACACATTACCTTCGACTGGTCAGTTAAACCACCAAAGACACTACAACTGTATCAACAAACCACCAAGTATTCCTATCCAAATCATTCTATTTTGACCCGTGTGCTCCAAGTTTTATCATGATTCTCTGTATCCTCCTCCTTCTGCTTCTCTCTCCTGTTGCTGTTGAGTAAGCCTAATTCGTGACGGACTTGACTCAAGAGTACCAGCTTAGCTGTATCCAGATCCTTATTCATACCGGAACCACATCACTTCACTTCACATCACATCACAGTATATAATGCCACCACTGTAAATGTGAATCCCAAACTATGATTTTTAATGGAATATGTCCTATCCAGATGCACTCAATACATCCAATGCACCAAATATGCAAATCCTCCGTTCCGGGTATCATGAAAATAAAACCATCCTCAAACTCCCAATTGCAGTAAGCCAACCCAGCCCAATCCAACTCTATCTAGTTCAGATTCAGCCTCTCCAAAGTAAAGAACTTCATCAAAGATCCAAATTCCTGATTCGATAAAAAAACCCCCATAAAACCCTGAAAATACTTAAAGAATGGAATGAAGTTACCCACCCCATTTACCATTTATTCAAAGCAACCCCTCTCTCCTCAAGATCTCCTCCTGAGAAATCTTCTGCGCATCTTCATCAAATACCTCATCTCCTTCTCCCTCTCCAAACCCCTCTTCAATCGGACT
Source organism: Botryotinia calthae (assembly GCA_004379285.1). Taxonomy (NCBI): domain Eukaryota; kingdom Fungi; phylum Ascomycota; class Leotiomycetes; order Helotiales; family Sclerotiniaceae; genus Botryotinia; species Botryotinia calthae. Next base: position 3,707 of record PHWZ01000508.1, read on the forward strand.
CAAAAACATAATATTACTATCCCTATCACTATTCAACCCCTCTCTCTCAACTTCCCCATCCCCATCCCCCTCCTCAAACCCATCAACCGCATGCGTGATCGGACACTTCGGACCCCCCAACACATTCTCCACATCATCAAATACAAACCAGCGGACACCAACCCCGGCACTACTAATTTCTTCTTGTGCCCAGCCGCCATCTACGAAGTTCGGATCTGGGGGGTTGTGGTAAGGCCATGTGTATGGTTCTTCTTCATCCTCTTCTTCTTCATCCTCTTCTTCTTCATCCTCTTCTTCTAAATCATCATCCCTTTCCAAAAACTCCTTCCTCAATCTCTCAATATCATCATCCACCCCCTTATCTCTCCACTCCCTCACCCGTTTAATAGCCTCAAAATCGTTGACTAATCCCTCTAAAAATCTAGGTATCTCCTCATTACTTAATAAATCCTCCTTCTTCACTTTCGGAAGCGTAGCACGGATTTCGTCGAGCGAGGCGCTGCTATACCAGCCTAGGGGCTTGGTCGTGAGATCTTGGACAGGATCTGCATGTGGAGAGGAGAGAGAGGAAGAGCGTATTGGACGGGCGAAGGGGAGAGTTTTGGGATGGTGGGGGATGGGTGTGTGGTCGGGGCGTTTTCCTTTCTGTATGGCGCTAAGGTTTGGTGTTGATACGGACGGGGTGTCTTTTTCTTGGGGGTAGGTGGTGAGATTCTTGAGGGTTTCGGATTTGGATGTAGGGTTACCTTTCTCATTACCATCCCCATCAAATCTCAATCCAGAACTCGAATCCGAACCCAAAGCAAGAGGTAAATCTCCGCTCTTAACCCCCATATCCCTCAACATCTGCTGGATTTCCTCGGGTGTTTTTTTGATCATTCCCGTCGGCGCACTGATTTGCATTTCTTTTTTTGAATCTGCGATTTTTGCATCTTTTGGCTTTTTCGTGTCTTTGGTAAATGGACTTGGAAATGAAGATGCAAAGGCAAATTGAGACGCGGAAGATGAAGATGAAGGTGCAGTTTTCGGTCTGGCAAGTTCATTCCCCGAATCGGAAAGCGGAGAAGATCCAGACAGAGCAGAATGCGAAGATTTTTTGCGCAGGAGCAAACTGGGTTTTGGGGACAGGGTATGTGTGTGAGTTCGCAGGTTGGAAAGGGCTTTGTGCATTCCTTGGCGGGCGAGGGAGAGGTTGAAACGGGGTTTTCGAGAGGGGAGAGAGGAAGGATGAGAGGAGTTCGAGGAGGTTGCAGAGGGGAGGGAGGAGGCAAGTGAGAGGTTGGAGGCTTCGTGTGCGAATGTTACGTGTCGGAGATTGCTGGGCCGGGAGGAATTGAAGAGTCTGGATGAAAATGAAGAGGAGGAGGGAGTAGTTGGGATGACTGGTGGTGGTGGTGGTGGTGGGGTTGAAGGGTGATTAGGTATTGGTGGAAGGACTCGAGAATACCGATCTGCGCGACTGATTGCGCCATCGCGGTTTGGTGTGGATTCTTGCGGCTCGATCATAGAAGAGATAGTTGCGGAAATTGATAGATTGGGGGAGGTAGCTGAGCGGCGAAGTTGGTGGGAAGGCATGGTGATGCGAGGTTGATGAGATAGAAAAGTTGGAGAAGGTGAGGAGATTCTATGGTGAGTTGTTTGTGTGTTTTCGGTAGAGGGATACGGGTCGGGGATTTTATTTGCCGGGTAGTGAATATCGTCGGGGTTGCCGTCTAGTGAAGCGCGGAGTTTAGTTTCCTCGCTCGATTCGGGGATTGAGATGGGGAGATTGTGTCCGGCTAGATAGGATCGTGGAGGGGGTGCGATGGAAGGAAATGGTGGAGGAGGTGGAGGAAGAGGGCGGGAGAAATCTAATGGGAGGTTAGTGAATGTAAAGAGATTATATTCGAGGTGGAATTGGTTACTTGGGGGATTTGGAGAGTGCATTTTCCTGTTTTCTAAGTTAGTGTTTGGATCAAGTTGGATAGTCATATACTCTCGTCGAAGCATAGTAAGTCCAGACAGCTAGACCAGGAAAGGAAAACAAGAAAAGATATCAAAACTGTTTGTCTACTTGTGCAAGGGGTAGAGAATCTTCAGTGGGAGTGGATAGAATGACACAACTCTCGTCGAAGCATAGCAGATCAAAAGAGCTAGAAAACAAAATAAACCAGGTTTATAATATGTGAAAAGCATCCAACCTATGCGAACAGTCTAGAGAATCAAGTAATAGAAATGTGTAGTTATACTACTCTCATCGAGATATAGCAGACAAGCCTGCTACTTCCATCAAGCCATAGATAGTAGGATGAAAGACCAAAAACCTAGAAGTATCAATTCAAACCAGACAAAATCTTCATCTTGTTCTTAGACCCGAACGAAGAGTGGATAGTACCATAGAGAATAACTGATAACAATACCACGTGAACAATACACACAATCTCCAACTCTTTCAATGGCATATACTCAAAGAACCAACTAAAACAAATATCTCAGACTCACCCTAACTATCGATTTCGTAAACAATTCCAAGCCCCCAAAACAATCCCAAACAAGCAGAGATATCAATCTCTGAAGATTGAAAAAAGCAAAAGTAAAGCGCAAAGCTAATGCAATAGAACTGTGTGATATCCCAGTCCTTGTATTGAGAGTTCGTTATTATTGTTATCGTTGCTTAAAGAAGAAAGGAAATCTTCCCCACAAGATACTTACTGATAAGATTACTCGAAGTGAGGAGGGGCTGAGCAACTTACTCAATTGAGGCTGAAGTGATTGAAATTGATTCATTAGTTCTCGGCACTGATTCATACTTAAATGATGTGTTTGAGTAGGAAAATAGGATGGGAGTGTGGTTATAAGGACTAGAGGTTATTATTTATTAATTAGATGGTTGAATATCTATTAAAATGATTTTTTAGAGACTAATTAGCTATTTTGAGTGTGGTAAGAGTTCTAAATAGTTGTTTTTCATTGTTTTGAAAGGGGGTTGATGTGGTTGTTTGTTCTTCTGCAACTTGATTACTCGGGTAATGTGATCACGTGCAAGGGGTAATTGTGGACTTCCTGAACACTTGAGTTGTCATCATTTACATTTCGAGGCTTTGGTAAGTGTATCTGAGGCCTAGTTCTCATATTTTGTGACTAAATGTTTTATTTCATGAGCTTTTCAACTCTTTAAAGTAATTAGTAAAGTATGCAACATCACAGTGAAGCTGTAGCAACAAATATATAGATAGAAACTAGCATCTTGAAATGCCATGATTGCTCAAATGAAGTAGATTACAACATGAGAGATAAAGAATTGTAAGCAAGTGCTACTGTATTGGTTCATTAGGTCCAATAACGGCAAGTATTCATGTGAAATGTCAATTTCCACAAAAACAATCATTTGATAAACTTTCTCATTTGGATGACATACATATCTAACATCGCAGGAGTCGCATCAAGTCTATGCTTGTGCGCAGATTCCAGAGAACTATTAGAGCATGGTAAACTAGGTGTGAGAGTGACGTAATACACAATATCATTTGAGCGTCAACTATCACGTACTAAAAATTCCGGAACAAGATGGATTTGAAATGGATTAATCAGTTTTATTTTGCGGGTTTCAAATCTACATAACTTTTGACAATGTGCCCGTTTCCACAACTCTCGAAACTAAATCTCCACGAGAGCTTCTAGAAAGTATAAACTCTTTAAATATCCGACTTCAGCCCCGAGCATCAAACATGAATCATTTTTCAGTGAGGACACTCCCGAAGTTGTGTTACAAACGAGCATAAAAATGGATATTGCACTTCTCCCCCTAAATGTTAATCTTTGGTTCAAAGTTACCAAAGTATCGGAATACTATAAATAAGATAAGAAGCACTATAATGCGATACTCCGCGCTGGTGAATACATATAGAAATACAATCCCGCGATTTCAAAAGAATCTATGGATCGCATGAATAAACATGAACCATCTTGTAAGACAGATGAATCTAGACATGTCCATGATATTTTTCAATGATCTATAAGCGCAAGGCACTAGCACCTCAGGGTTGTCGATTTGCAGAGAATTTCGAAGACGTGCTTAAATTCGTGATAACCTAGCTCTACTTCTCGTTACTCGTGGCTTTTAGTATCTTTGAATTATAACGTATTTGCTGAAATTGTGAATAATAATAAGAATAACTGAGTTGTTCAAACACACTGATAGTTACATGTGGTTTTCTCGTGGATGCCAAGTTTGTTCTTGAGATTGATCATGGAAGCGGAATGACTGTGTTATATTTCAATGTGGAAACAATTATAGATATAGAGGATACGATAGAAATAGACATGACAGCATGTGAGGCATTCAAGTGTCAAATATGTATGCTTCATTCGTAACGAAAGTTGGTGTTATTGAATGCCTTGGGTTCGAAACCTTATTGACCGGGTTCTAGCAATCTTGGAGACTTGGTAGGAAGTATAATGTCAAACCTATTCATCTCTAGGGTTTCTCATTTGATGTACTCAGAATGGTAGTAGAATAATGAAAATCAGAAAGATGCTAAAATAGCGAAATGCAAAGAATATTTGGTGAGACATAAACAATCCAACTAAGAAACAAATTGCAAAGATAGCGGATGACACGCCGTAGGCAGTACAAAAAGACCCTTTTACCCCCAAATTACGGACCATTTGACAAAAAATTAAAAAAAACCCCCCAGACATCTCTTCTCAAACCAAAAAATATCCCTCGTCGCTCTATTCCTACCCTTCCAGTCCTCGACCAAAAACTCCACTCGCGGCCCTATGAATTCATGATTCTATTCCTCACCCCCATTTTCATCCCACTCCTCTCCCGCCCCCGTGCCTTTCCATCCAAAAGATGCCAATCCATGTATTCCCCACTGCAAATAATTCCTGCCCGTTCCCGGCCCATTCCTATAAGATCCCATTTCTCTATCAATCAGCGGTCCAAAAAATTGTTCACGAGCATCAATCATCATATATTCCCTCCCATTTTTTTTTATATGGCTTCCTTTTATGTGAAAACGATCTTGGTAAGTTTCAAAACACTTGTTTCTGATATATGGCGAGGGAGTTGTGAGCTTAGGGATTCTAGAAGTAGATGTTGCGGCGTTGGTGCCAAGTGCTTTCCCATTTCGTAGTAGTCTCACCTCATTTTTTTCTTCAGTTACGAATACGATTCTTCGTATTCCGTAGAAATCCTTGCCTAAACCTCCCCAACAGGAATTATGTCTCTTCACTGGAACATCAAAGCTGAACCCTATATTTCTCAATTCGTTCCTTAAATCCATGTCTCTGATTAACAGACGAAGCGCATCATTTACCGGAAAGACAACGTCTGAGCAAGGTTGACAGAATTGTGGCTCGTAATGAAGACAATCCTCCAAATCTGCATGTGTATCTGAAATTGGAAAATGTTGATTTCCCATTTTATCAAAAACATCATGATTTGTAAGATAAACGATATCCTTCTTGAGATTGAAATAGATGCCCGTTTCTCTATCATCATGCCCAGAGGGTGATTTATTGGACATACTCACAAGCTCATAAATAGGCAGAACCAGTGAGCGAGAGACAGAACAGACATGTAAGAGTGGAGGTACGATAGAGACAGGTGTGAGAAAGAGAGGAGTCTTATTCTTCATTTGGCTGTACTTTTGGCTCGATGAACCAGGCGTCCAGTGAACAATGATTGGTATAACACGAGATTCATTAGTTGCGGAATAGGCAGCAAGCTTCCAAATTTCTGTTTGAATCTCGGCTGGAAGCAGGGCAAATCAGTGAAATGTTGTGGGTGTCATAATTTGGTCTGAATTTGAGGTTAAGATACTTTTCATGTGCAAATTCTGACATTGGCTACAGTTTTGCTCGGCAGTGGAGTATATTCTATACGCTGTTTTTGCGTATGCACACTCCTATAGCAACAAAGTTTTCCTCCCCGCCATCTGGGAGGAATTTGCGGAGCTTTAGGTTTGCGGGCGGTCCTTTTTAGTCTTGGCATTGAAAATTGTTGGCGAGAGGATGATTTGCAAGGCAATGAATACGATAAAGGGAAATTGCAGGCGAAGAAGATGAGAGGTGTAGGTAATTTCTATCATCCGGCAAAGTTTAGCGAGCGGCACAGCTACGAAACGGATGAACACGTGATAATTTAACAGCACAGGACTGCTTTACCAGATCAGAGATTTACTAACGGCTCCCAATCAAAATGATCCGATATCGTCACATAGGAAGGAGGATTCTGTAACCAGGATTTAAAAAAGGCATTTGATCTATAGACAAAATCTAAATAAATGTACATCAACTTTCACGTTAACTCCGTCATGACTCATCACAACTGTTATATATAGACGCCTTGCTCACCATCTTACGACTAGACCCCTCTTCTACTCTTTCTCCTTCCTTTGCCTTGCCCAGTTCTAACCAAATTATCTACATCCAAACGGTCTTGTGCATCTTGGTCATCATCATCGTCATCCTCACTACTAGTAGCACGGTCCATATCGACATCATTCTCGTCAGTTCCGTCTAAATTCTTTGCATTATCCGCAACAGGCTTTTTCTTCTTTTGAAAATCTTGGGTATGAGCATCGGCCAAAACTTTAGTAAAAGTTCTTTGAGGACGACGACGTGCAGAACTGGCATTAGTTTGCTGTCGCGAAAGACCACTAGTATGAGTGCGCTCTCTATCAAGTACCGTGGATCTGTCAACTGATTCTACAGGAGTAATAGGTTGAGACTCTTCCGATTCTCCGGACTCCAGATCATATGGCAATGCGACATCGCGGAATGCTTTGAACCGAGCGACGTTGGAACAATGTTCATTCTCGACACGGAATAATGTCCACATTCCTCTACGAGTGATTTCGGATAATCCGACAAAAAATGATACGGAACTGCTGTGCTGAAGGTCGTGCGTATATATCGAGTAAAATATCCAATTAAATCGAAGGATTGGGTCAATAATCATAGCTGCATAGTACCACCAGGTACTTTTAAATCCTCTAACATCGCGAAGAAGTGGTTTGTTAGCTCCAGGTTGAAGCAGAGACCAATCCATCAAAAGATCCCATGTGCCTATATTTGATCAGTACGAGATCACGAGTTATCAAAGATATAATACTCACTGACATATACTGCATTCAATGCAGCAAAAAAACTGAACGCAATCAAATTCGATCTGTCTCTATCTATTCTGTAGATGCTCAAAGTGACATAATATACTATGGTCATACCATATTTACCACCATTGACTATCATATTGGTTAGCATACGGATGTCCATGATATCAATCTATCTGGAGTAATTGTTTACCTAAATGCGGAAACATATTTTTGGTATCACGATAACGTCGGAGGCATTGGAGGAAACGCCATATCGCTGGTAAGGTCGAAAAGAATCCAAGAAGACGAGAGTTTGTAGAATTACATTTCGTAGGATTATGCCAGGATGTTGCATAAAGGCAAAAGAAAAGTTCTATATTCTTTTCAATGCGTGAGATTTGATCTATGATTCATTTGGCGAAGAAACTTACACTCGTTAAATAGGTGAGGGAGCAATACATATCACCCAAGAAGAAATCTCTAAACTCTACGGGGTATAATCCAGCCAAAAGTAAACGCCACTACTTCAGATTAGTATAAAATTCGTGTGTAATATGATGATAAGAGACCTACATGAGAATAAACAAACCATTTCCGGCTTCTGTGAAAAATTATGGGGGCAGGCATGAATATTATCATGAGTGTAACGAAGATCAAAATAATAGGATAGTATATGAACATCTCTGGTGTCCCATAGCCAGAGAAGTTGATCCACAAAAATAAACCGAATAGAAGAATAAGAAATGCTGGAAATTCGCTAAGTTGCCGCCAATCCAGGTCATGCCGAGGATCAAACTCGAAAACGAATTTGTAGTTAATTTTGTTTCGGGTCCAAACGCTGCAATCGAAACAGAATAAAGAAAATAAATATAAACCGAGAAAGTAACCGCCGTATATTTGTAGAAGATAACCGGTTTGAAATCGGATCGTAGGATCAGGGTGATCCAAGTACTCAGTACCGGAGATGATCCCCTGGATCGAAAAGACAGCACCAATTCCAATCAGCACCCCGTTTCTGAATGCACTACCGGATTGGTCCATCGACTTGCCAACGGTCTTGCGCAATTTTCCAACAGCAATTTTATGATTACCCTTTTCGAAGTATCGTGCGTACAAATCTTCAACTATATGTATGTGCCCATCAAGTACATCGCTATTGACGAACCATGCCTTACTGACCTTTTACGTCATGAATCGAAGGGGGGGATGCGCATTGGTTGCCTTGTCATACTTTTTGTTGATCTTACGAAAGGCGGTCCGATTCAAGAGTGCATAGGACTTTAGAAGTTCCATACCTCGGTAATGTTCTTGTAAAGCCAGCTTCAACTTTCGTTTCGCGGTTCGATAGGATACATCGTTCTCGTAAGGCCGTCTTACATAATCGCGATTGCCATTTGTTGTCACTGCATCGTCTGGCTGAGACTTAAACTGCAACTCGGGTGAGTTTCTCATACTAGCTAATGCCCTGGAATTGGCCCCTGGATGTGGCCCCAATGCTGTTGCTTTTGCATTATCTACCATTCTCCCAAACGGCGCTAGCCAAGCTATTCGGTGTTCTTGAGAGGAATGCTTGTTGAGATCCTCATCTCCAGAATTTCGACGCGAAATCCTTCCCATTGCTGAACGCTCATCATCTTTACGCATTGATCTTGCATGTTCTGCATCTGCCAGTTCTTGGATCCTGCGGTTTCGCATCTCATGCAATTGTACCCTAAGAGCCTGTAACCTGGTTCCCGCCTCATCTTCCTTGGATCTGTAAAAAGTTTCGACTTTTTCAAGCTCTTTATCCATCCAAGAGAGGAATTCTTGCTGACGTATTCGTACATAATCAAAGGCAACCAGATCAACGTCAGGACGACTGTGGGATTTCGTTAAGGGGGCGCCGACTGAGAAGATTCGCTTCAGGATCGGCTGTCCATGAATATCATGGGATTCAGCGCGCGACCCAGGGGCTCTCAGTGAAGCAAACTTAGGTCTAGTAGGACTTTCTGTTGTACCTACTTCATATGCGCTCTGATAGGCTGATAATGGATTCCGCTCTGGGGTTCTTGCTGGTACCTCAATCTCCAGAGAGTCTCTCCTACTTGTAACGGTGGACATTATGCGCTCTGAGGATTCGAGGGGAGATCCAGGTTGTATGGCTGGATCTGGAAGTTCGAAATTGTGCATATCCATCGCAGGAGGGGTTGGCACAAAGCTGCCGTACATTCCATCATGTATATGCTCTGTTGATACATGGTTGCTTGCAATTGGTATTGATGAAGCAGGGTTCGATGACGCCGCTTCATCCCCAGTTCCGTGAGATGCCTCATCTCTTCTCTCGGAAGATGATTGAGGATGGGCGGTCGTACCATCAAACCTTCCAGACGGTTGAGGCCTTCTTGGAGCGAGGGGAGATGTAGCACCATATAAACTGCCACTTTGAGGATTCAAACTTGTTCGCGCATCTGATCGAGGGGTTGAAGTTATACGATTGGTTGCACGAGCGACAGCTTTGACCTTCTTCTTGCCTTGCTTATAATCGAGATATTTTACGCGCCATTCTATACCATCGTTAGTAGCAATTCGGGCTGAGACGTACATAAATGCTGGTGAATATCATACCAGGCACGAGGCTCTGCTCAAGTTCCTTTGCAAACTTCATGGTGACTTGGTAATGTTCGTGGTAGGACGGATTCTTGGTTTTGTCCCAAGCCTGTGTAGATGAAATGTTGGACAAAGTATATCTATCTCCTTATGGCTTTCTGTATCACCTTTCTCCCGAAATGGAATTGAGATAATGCATAGTCAGTTCATTGGAAAAGGGTGTGACCATTTCTGTGTTTGGCTCGGGGTCTTGAGTTGTTAATTGATCAATTGAGGTTTTGGTACAAGCCCACCCAAGAAATAAATTCAGGTGCTCGGGCAATCAATCAACCAGGTATCAACCAGGTCTTAACACTCGTATCAATTCTAGATCTGGATGTTCTTATCAGAGAAGTGGAGAATGATTTGGTTATGAAAAGTCTAATTGGCCGACATTGGCAAGTCATTCTGTGTGGAGTGGAACAAGCCACTCTTCTCCATTTTGAGCCACTCGTGTCCATCTTTAGCCACCTTTAGCCACTTTTTGTCTTTGTGTGTATTATGTAATACATGATGCATGGCCACAACCACTATCTAGGTCTGCTACTCTGTCACCATATTGACTCCTTTATAACTTATATTGGCTTGATTGTTCCATTATTCTTCCATTATTCTTCCAAAACAAACTTCACTCACAATCTTATTGTTGTCATTCGTGACGGCCCAACTAATGGCTCGGGCTTCAAATAGGTCTCTGTCCCTGCTTCTTTACCCCTGGTCAGCTCCCCCTTACTGACTCAGAACATTATAATTTGTGCTATCTATAGGTCAAGCGGTGTGGCGGTCAAGCCTGAATGGAGGGTATGCTCATAGGTTGGGCGGTAGCATGCATTTACTGTTCATTTCTTATCAATCATGATATTTTATGAGAATATGGAGGAATATCTTCAAATGCCATATGTTCGCGATATGTTCGCGTATCGACAGGTTGAACTTCTCCAATGGGTTAGAATCACCCTGAGACCAACAGTTTAGCAAAGTCGTTGTTTTAACCTTTTGACTAATATGATCAAGGGGACACGAAAATCTGGGGTAGAGCTACTTCAGCCACTCAATCATCAATTGGATACCCTTTCTCAAACACAGCTTTGGTGAAGAATGCTTGAGGAATTCTACACCCTGAAAAGGAGGCGTTTTTAGGAGTGGAACAAGCCTGATATGTTAAGGCTGAGACATAGCCAGACGTTCTTAAGCCAATGCTTATGGACACGTGATATCTATCACATGATTCAAAGGAAAACATCACTTGTCTGTTATGTTGACAATGAATCAAATAGTGTTCCATACTAGCTTTACTGTTTATGGGCTTTTTCAGTTATCTGAATTTGTATCAGCAATGATGGGTGATGCATGTTTCTCAGCTGTTCTCAATAAGCTGAACTCTTGTTTGCGTTTAAGTCTGCTTAGTAAAACTTCTTTTTTGACTTTGTTCTTCAATTCAAGCTTTCATAATCGCATTTGATTAGGCTCTACATGTATCCTTCAACTAGTATCAATATATGATTGTCTTGATGGTAGATCATTTGTTTCCTGCGGTTCTTGCTTCGGCTCTACCTCCACATCTCACAAAGTTGTCTTTTTGCTCTCTATATGCATTGTATACTCCTAATCAATTCGTAGCGATTCTCTAGAGCACTGTTAGCTAGTTTTCATCAAGAATCTTGCCCTGCAAGGCCTTTCTTTCTAGGAAAGCAACTATAGTCTAGATGAATACGAACTTTGGACATGGAGGGGGTTTGAAGTGAATCATACAAGAATTTCTCGATGCGCAAAATACACAAGCATCTGCTAAGGATCGATGCTATATCTTCAATAAACTTTATTGTATTATCTAGATAACGAGGGAATTATCCTGAATTGTTCAGCACCCAATTTAGAAAACTTGGTCAAAGTTGCAGAGATTTCTTTCGAATGCCGCCTTAAACCCTCAAGAGAATCAAACTACTCTTCATTTCATCTGCTGATCCAATAAATAGCTGTGGAGCTTCGCCCGATTTTGTCCATTGCCCTTAAGAAAATCTCATCCGAACAAATCTTGCACTCAAAAATTGCTTATTGAAAGCTTTATATACTCGAATGCTACCTCGCCAACGCCAAATTGTGGGAGTTAGTCAATATTGAATGAACCCTTAAAATCCCCATTCACCTAAAATAGAGCTAAGCTAGAAGCTTGTGGATCCCTTCAACAGTTCCAATTGAGCAAGCTAACTATATACGGTCTTTCCTAGCGCTTTTTCAATATCAAAACCAGCACCTTGTCGGCCCATTGACAGCTTCAAGAGCTCTTCTAAGCTCGGAATATCCCTTGATACCCTTGTCCAAACTAATTCAACAGTTCTTTAGCTCCAGATTCCCGATCACCGCAGAGCCATGGAGGGACATAAAAGAGGGCATGTCCTTCCTTGATCCCCCCCTTGTTCACAGTCACAACAGCGCTTCTACTCAACCCTCTTCTTCCTTCCAATCCACTTCTATTCTCACAGAATACAGTCAAGTAAGTCCATATCCAGATTCTGTTTGCACCCTTCAGATCACTCTGTAATGGATCGGCAATCTACTCTCCCCACAATCTTCAAACCTGGCTCTAATTAATTGCAACAGTCTTTTGTTTCATCATAAACATTAGCGATTCTGTTCTCTAGATCTCCTTGAGTTCTATAACGTAAATCTTACCTTTCTCTTCCCAATCCCTCTTCTAGCTGACCTCGTGGCACAAGCTAATCAGTCACAGCATACAAATCATGAATACCATCATGCAACTCTCCGCTCTTCTCCTCGCCTTCTTCACCCAAACCGCACTCGCCACCTGGCCCAAGCGAGGTGTCCCCTTCAACGATGTCTCCCTCATCCAACACTTTAACGGCGGCGGTTCTGAAGTCAATTGGGCCTGGAACTGGGATTCATACATGCCAACCTCCTTCCCCACCACCATGGAATTCATCCCTTGTCTCTGGTCCGACTCCTCCGATCACACTTCCAATTGGGCTGCCAACGTCAACGCCGCCATTGCTCGTGGTACCGGTCACGTTATGGCCTTCAATGAACCCGATGCATGCGGAGGAGGCCAATCATGTATGAGTCCTCAACAAGCTGTTAATGCGTGGAAGACCTACATTCAACCTTTTGCAGGCCGTGTTGCATTGGGTGCCCCACAAGTCACAAATGGTGCTAGCGGATTGCCTTGGTTGGAATCTTTCTTGAGTTTGTGCACAGGCTGCCAGATTGATTTTGTGCCCATTCATTGGTATGAGGGTGTTAGTGGTCAAAATTATTTGGCAGACTTTTATAATTATGTCGGTGCTGCGTATGCTGCTGGTGGAAACCGTCCAATTTGGGTCACTGAGGTATGCTATTTTTCCCTTTCCATCCTCTACTTTCCTTTCAAACATCATTTATTTCCCATTATTCCCGCATGACAAGTAATTTATCCTGCAAGACCATCTCCACCGTTGCATAGATTAATTCATCACCGTTCATTTCAAACATGCAATTTCCCCTCCTCACTCTCTCTCACTCCCAAATCACCAGCCTCGTATCCAAAACCCCACTATCCCTTCTGATCATCTGCTCACTCTTTTTCATTCATAGTTCGCACTCTGGAACCCAGCCACAGAAGCCGACCAAGAATATTTCATCGGCCAAGTAATGCCCTGGATGGACAACCTCTCCTGGGTTTACCGCTATTCCTGGTTCATGTGCACTTCAGATCGCAGCTTGGAACCGCAAGGTTCATTGTGCAATGCTGATGGATCTTTGAGCACTTTGGGAAATGTCTATACCTATTCTGCTTTTTAAGTTTGGGGTATTGCTGTGAAGATGTATCGAAGGGAGGGGTGATGGGAGAGAAAGGGGCGGCGAAAAATTTCCTTTGTTGGATGATGGATTCTGATGATTGATGATTGATGATTGCTCTGGAGAAAAAATAATAGATAATAGATAATAGATACCGATATGGGTTGGATCATTATAGCTGGCTTTCCAGCGGTATTATAGATAGATAGAAAGGCTCGAATTACTTTGCTAGTTTTAGCTTCGTATTCGGCTTTTAATGCAATAGATCCTTTTGCTACAAATTCTTTCTGACTTTTGCTTGCTTGATGTTGTGAATTTTGTTTTGATCGTGATATTACACTCTTATGATTTTGATGAAGGGGGAGTGAGAGATCATTTGTAAAGAAAGGTGAGCAGTGGTATTTATCCTGATAGAACATTTGACTGGGGGGCTCTAACACTTTCACGCAATTGAAGTTCTCTTGTTGAATTTTGCGAGTCCATGAATGTTCTAAAGATGATTTATCATGAACTTTACTTAAATTAATGCTTCCATAGTGCAACTCGGTATCATACTGCCATACTATACATGGCATGGCGGCTATCAAATATCAAAAACAACTCCTCTTAAGAATTCATCAGGGCAGACCCCATGATGCGTGGAATAGAAGTTTGAGTCACTGGGTATGGAGAATAGATGAATTTGGTATTGTGTGATCTACACTTATCTTTTAAGTGTGTGATCTTGATCAAAAATGATGTTTCGAATGTCCATCACACTTTCATTATCTGGAGATGCAGAATATCCCATTGATAACGAAAAGGAAATTTCACATCTACTCCAGCTTTCGCTTATTGATTTCCTCGGCCTAGACTATAATTCCACCTTTTTCTACCGATTATTTGTCCTTGGGTCTTTCTACCTCGTTGTCACAATTCCGACGACCTTCTTAAGATGCATTCACAGGATCTAGGGTGTTTGAGAAGAGTTTAGAACGACTTGATATCCTCCATAAATTTTGCTGCTCGGTCAAAATCGATATATCTTTCATTAATCCACACGGATACGCATATTCATCGAAATGTTGAAGTGCAACATCCAATAAGCAAATTCTACAAAGTATACGTGATAGGAATTGGTACTCAACGCGCATTATTCGTGACATTCAAAAATCCAATTAACCTTTTTTCGGAACTAATTCTCCAATACTGAAATTTGATAATTACTCCCTCCCCTCTCATGACTCATTTCGTAGAGTTTCGTTTATTTCTCGAGATTTATGACTAAAGACCTCGGTTCTCCTTTTTTTTTTCAATAGGGAATATTTCTTCCCCTTTGCCCTTTGAGTCTTCTGAGAAGTCTCTTCTCTCTGCAGTATCATCAATACCATGAACCCCTTCAAACAAAACATCACTCTCTCCAGACAAGCCCAATTTCCACGAGGACTTATCCCCAAGCCACCACGCCCCAGGATCCTATGTCCCACTCCAGGAAGATCGAGATTAAAAGCCAAATATTTAATTTATTTTTCTATCTCTGAACACCCCATTAGCAAGTCCATCACCTCGTCGACCGGAAAAGAGAGATCTTCCAAGTATGCACATTCTTTTGAATCCATGAGATCATTTCCATTCCAATGAGGGTGGTGTTTGAAATAATGATCTTCGGCATGTGAAGTGAAGTATAGTATGTCAACTGAAAGGTTGATGTAAAATCCTCGAGTAATTTCATAATTCACATCAATTAGAAAACCATTCTCATCAAGCTCTTATCCACCATATAGATCATCACCTAAGTAGCGAGGTTCGTTACCCAGGATACGATATGCGCGAAGCGCTATCGCTCGTGGGGTTGAACACGTATGCAAAAGGGGGGGGGATTCGAGTGAGTAGGGTAATATTGACGCTCCCCACATCCCAAAAGACTAGCGGAGTTGATGTATCCGGACTATAGGGTGGTATCCAGTGAGTTAAAACAAGAATGGTACGAGATTGTAGAGCTGCGAAGGACCAGATATCTGACTTGATTTTCAAAGGAAGAAGTGGGGATTGATGAAATGTGAGGTTGGGTAATGAAAGGTCTGTATCTGCAGATTCGGCGATCAAATTTTGAAGGCGTAGATCTTGCATAGAACGGCATTGATAGCAATTGCTGAATGGAAAACTGTTACAAGTAACTTGAGGTGAAGGGGGATGCCTAGAATTACGTATCATCGGGGGCCGGTAACGTGGGATGCTTGTTAAGCCTCTTGTGCCAATACGTGTTTCACCACGCGGAGTTGGTTGAAAACCGCCACCCCTTCTTTGAAAATATGTCTTGCATTCACTTGCCATGATATTCTAGAGGAGGGATGGAACAATAAAGGGGGATGGAACCATTTAGTGGGGTAGAGGTATTTATATAAGTGTACTGAGAGATGAGGGAGCGGCACGGACGACACATGACTTTCACGTGCGCTATACTTATCTCTGTAACGAGATCTGAATAGCTTCCATCTCTCCAAAAGAACCAAAGTGATGTTCAAAGGCCACTATTTGATTGATAATATCGCTACAACTCGATGTGAGATTTTATAGCAGTAAACAAAACTCCAGAGATAAAATATCTACTTTGCAGTGAAACCAATACAACGGAATCAAACTGTATCTTCGATCATTAATCAAATATTTAATAATATCGTGATGAGATCTTAGCTCAATCTGTGCCGAGAGTCATTTCCAGACATGAATAGTTTCCATCATCTTTTTTTTCCCCGATAACAAATACAGAGTGTAGACTGTAAAATGGGGTCCCATGGGACGGGTTTTCGATCCAACATTCTATCTATTGGGACCCCATAGGTTGGATGGGTAATACAATAAATGGATGTCCTACCTATAGATTACCTAATGGGTTGCTAAGACCTTAATGAGTCTAATAGATAATATATAGATATAGTTTTCTAATATACAGAATGAAAAATTGGATAATTATACTACACCGATTTAACTAATTGGGATTAGATTTGATCAATAAAATGATTTTATTAATAGTAAAATAAAGGCGATATGATATAGGTACCCATTGAGTAATGGAACGGGTTTTCGAAAATCCTACCCACCCATTGGGTACCCAATGAGGCCTACTACCCACCCACTGGGTTTTCTATGCAGACTAACAGAGTGGCATCTACAGTGTACAGCAGGCAGCCATTCCCTCATTCGTATACAAACGAAGGACCAAGCCCTCTAAACTACATATACCAGAATAACAAACGTACCTTCGACTCTTGATAGGTGACGTGCCCGTGGTTCAATGGTAGTGGCGGCTACTAATAGCCCGGGACTGATTGATAGAGTCGAAAGTACAGCAAGTCGAAAGGCTTCTGGGGGTCCTGCCAGGCCTTTCTTTTGCTATTTTGACCAATCTTTCTTCCTCTGTTTATTTTTCTACCCAATATGTTTATTTTTGAGGTTGACTAATTTTTTTGAATGAGCATGGTTGTTAAGCTTCGGCTCATAGTAATGGTTCATTCGCGGCGAATGGAATTAACCGAGTGCCAGACCCGTAAAAACGGAAGAAATTCTGAGAAGAGGCATTCTTTAACATGATATTTAACGTCACTCATATAATTGTTATCCTTCAGAATCACGAGACATACAGCTTAAGATACAATCAATTTTTTCTTCTCTTAATATCGAAGTATTATTGAGATGTAATTCTAATACTTGGCTTTATTCAAAAAATAGTGGAGCAACTTGTTTAGCGAAGCTTGGAATTATGCTGAGTAAGCATATTTTTAAATAGGCCAGATTAGGATACTTCAACTTTTCCATGCAGTAAAAGTAATGAGAATAATAATTCATCACTTATATATCCCACATTCAAACCCAGGAACTCTCTACTGGATATATATACAGTGCTCTAATCACAAAAAACAGAAAGCATAATTTTGGGGAGTGAAAATTCACTTCGAATATTTGGCTGAGCTTTTGCATGGCAGAAATTGAACTTTGATCACTTTACGCTATTTTCAAGATATGAAGATACAGTTCCCCTGTGAAAACCTTGTAATAGAGTCGATATATTCTATTCGTTCTTGACATCTTTCTCCTCATTCCCGTCTATGTCAAAATGTCCAGAGTTTTGCAGAGGGAATTGTTGGGGTGTTAAGTAGAAGTCACGCAAACGCCGGTGTGAACAATGGCTCTGAAGACTCTTTTTTTTACTGAAACGACAACAGTCTCGTCGGAATTGTAAGCAGATCTTGCCTAGCAATGGAAACTGCTCGTGGTATTTGGTGTTTCTGTCAGGTTCAAATCTTTGTAAGATCTAAAATTCATTGAAAACATCATTTAAGTCCATTGATTAACGTTGTTGGAGCATTTTTTGAGTCACCAATTTCTATTAGATAGCATGAAATTAATCAGGAAGTTCAAAGCAGCAGACATGACATGCATAACATTACTTCTGTTTCAAACTAAATCTTATAGAGTCGAACTTGATCATAACCAAATCCAATCATTTCCTATTGTCATCAATAAATTTTCATAACACTTTTGATATATCCAATAATTTCCCTGCGCCTTCCCCCTTTACTTCTCGTTTCATCCATACGAGATAGGTCGACGGCAAATGCGGTACCCAGAAATTTCCTGCCTATTCACCCACGAACATCCCACCATGCCATCCATACGTGTTTTTCAATCTCTTCCCCATGGCTCTTGCAACATGGAAGTGGAGTTTGGCTGCACTGCCCGGGGAATGCGGCTCATGAAATTGTATGCCATGTTTTCCGATATACTCATCAGTCGAAGGCGGAATGAAATGACATGTTGAGCCGTCAAGTTTGTGTACGCTGAAACCCATTGCTGCCATAGCATACTTGAATTCAGTCCAAGGGAGGTCCCCTGGAAGATTCGTTTCGGACGGTTGGAAAAAGAGAACCTTGAACACTTTCAGACCTCTTGCTTTGAGCTTGTAGATCCGTTCTTTGGGCTCAGATGGTGGTAGCTCAGGATTGTCTTCGGCAAGACTCCCCGAAGAATCATGTACACGGCGGGTTTTTGGCTTAATTTTCTCTTGAGGAGCAACAAAGCTGGATATTGGCTCATTATTAGAGGACTGCGGTATGTCGATAGGAGTTTGCAAGCTTGTAGGAAAGATTTTCACTGGTCTGGCTGGCGCGACCCAATCAGGTGTCCTCTCTACAGTTCTGAAATTGGTAAATATATGACTCACACTTTGATTCAAAGTAGTGGGGATGGTCTTGCGGCTAATGCAAGTGGCTCTGCGAAAATCGTAGCCAAGCTTATTCCAAAAATAGTCTAGTTTCCGCTCAGCACTTTGCATTGCTTCCGTAATCTTTTTAGTTCGACGTTGTTCACATGGATAGTTGTACCGTCCATCGGTAGGGTCTCCTAGTGCTCCCAGTATGTGAAAAGCTTGTTTCATATGAGATACTGCTATCGCTAAAACTCGACACCTGGCAAGTAAGTCTTCGTCAAGCCAGTCTTTGTGTATTTCCATGTCCGTCGGTAACCCTGTTGTCCATAGTAGACAGAGATCTAGCTCATTTTCAATTCGAACAATTAGTCCCACATCAGAAAGTACTCGGGATACCCGTGGTGTAATTTTTGCCTTCAATTGATGGTCCTGTTCAATCATATGCTCGATCTCGTCCATCGCTGCAGATTGACCTAACGTCGTGTGTTTTTCTGGATCAAATATCAAGCCTAGAAGATAAATCATGAGATCTTCTTTTTGAATATCTACTACTGTAGTATTTTCTTTACTAATTCGTTCAACAGATAATGCATTACCAGAAGTCCCCGGCACTTGACGGAATTGGTGGCGAAAAGGCAACGAAGTTGAAATTCCACCAATCCCGCGGTTTTTATATGCTGCATTTAAGGCTTTGAGTACATTCTTGATGCTCAACAACTCCTTTAGAAGCTCTTCTGGTAGATCATTCCGCGTATGACTTAAGAAGGCGTATTTTTCTTTGAGAATAGCTAGACGCTCGACTTGCTTGCTAGCAATATCCCAGCCAATCAAGTTACAATATGCATCCCTCACCAAACCCAGACTTACATCTTCCCAGAATTCTGGCGTACCTATGGATGAGTGAGCTCTGCCCTCATCATCTAATACTCTCTCTAATCTATGCTCACTTTCTTCCATTAAAGCATCAGCGAAAAGACCGGGGTCCTCCCTCAAATCGTGGATATAATCTTCCGAGCTAAGTCGCTTGGCAGTGACCACAGCTTGCATGCGATTTAAATCCAGCTTAGATGGCAATCGATATGGCGTCTCCATGGCTATTGAAGCTATCGCTGTATCACCAGAGGCCTCTACAAGTAGCGGTGGCTCTGGTTCGATAGGAAGTCTCCAAATTGTGGCAATCTCGATTCCCTGAAGAAGCGCCTTGCACCAACTCACAAGGAACAGATAAAGATTATCCTGGATTTCAAGAATCAGTAGACCCTGATGTGGCAAATGTCCAAACCCTGCCAGGATCTTTTGCTTCATCTTTTCGTCTGTCCACGGAACTAGCCGTCCATAAGTCTCCGTCGACTCTCCTTCTAGCAGTAGATTGTGATCCTTCAGAAACCTTAAAGGTAAAGCACCGCTGATAACACCTAAGTCTGCTGCCCTGAGATCTGCGTTTGCGAAGATGTGAGGAGGGTTGCGACCTCGAGAATTGATCAATAGGAGCATAGACTTCACCTTGATGAGATCTTCTACATTCAATTGTGGGTGCATATAGTCATTTCGATGACTCACATTATCAGAAGCTGAATCTTTATCGGGGTTCAGCTGCCATCGAAAAAACTGCGCGTAGTCTGCGCGATGAGTTTCAGATAATTTAACACCGCAATTCTGTAATATCTTACGTCGCTGCGCGTTTGATTTGTTTTTCCAATGTTGCCGAAGAGCTCTCTCTTTGCGATCAATGATACAGCGCAGTATCTGATAATTGTCCAGAACTTTTGTCGATATTTCTCGAGCTCGGTCATTGATCTCCGTGTATGTAGCTTCGTAGCTCGAAGGGTTGAGAGATTGGAGGCGGTCGGCTTCTTCGATTCTGTTGATGATATTAACCATGGTGTAATTATGAATTGTGTCTTGGTTTGAATAGGTAGTTTGCGCTCAAATCGATTGTTGTTAAAGGACCAAAGTGCTGTTGGGAAAGAAGGTCTCAAAAACGTCGAGGAGAAGATCAATGATATTCTTGTAGAGTTTGGTATTATGAAATTGATGGATGAAAGTGTAGTAAGTACTTAAATCAGGATTGTCATAATTTTGCATGTTTTTAAAAGCATAGAGAGGCAGTACTAATGATAGCTTCCTCAAGGCTAAGCACTTCGATACCTACTACAGCTCCCTCATTGTCACATGATTTAAATACTGACAGAGATAAACTAATTTGAATCCATTTTACTTGCAGTATTGTTATCTCAATATTCAGAATCTCTTCGTCGATAAAACGTTTTTAATTAGAATTCTAAAATATCTAATATCTTGATCCTTTTTATGGTGGTGTTGTGGATTAATAATGATCGAATTTTTTTCGAACAATCAGGGATCGGGGGGAACGTTTATTTCCTCGAGAGTCTGAGAGTTTTTGGTTGCATTTTTGGTGAGGAACCGAATTTGTTTGGTAAGAGTATTTTAATAATGTATTTCATCTTTTCAATTATTATTTATTGAAAAATTGATTAGAGTATTCGAAAGAGTTCAATTAATATTATTATCTGAATCTGCATTGAATTGATTGGAGTTGTGGTGATGATATAGAATGGTTTGGAAGAATCTTTTTGAAATCAGGTAAGTTATTTTTAATAATTTTATTTTATTAATATTAATAATGAAAATAGTATTATTTGAATTGTTTTATTGAGCTGAGTATACTGCTAGCTTTTTCAATAGTTTTAGTGTTGTTGGGATTATGTTATCGATGGAGATTGAAAAGCTTTTCAATTTGGAATCCAAAATGTTTTAAGTTTAAGGCATTTGGTTTTGATGAAGATAGATTTTGTTACGGGAGCTGCCTCTAGGGTCACGTGGAAGTGTCTAGAGATCTCTCGAGGTGGTTTAGACTAGACTTCAAGTAGGAATTCAATAGAATAATA
>PHWZ01000509.1:0-25291 GCA_004379285.1 Botryotinia calthae
ATTGATTGATTTCATTTACGTCCACCTTCAGTCTAAGACTATATAGGACGGCTAGGCCTCTAGAGGCTCTAGCAGGTAACTTTTTATTCTACAAATATGGATATATTCTTATTAGGGAAGTGAAAACAAATGTTGGGGACCAGTGCCCGCTTATTATACGCATTGCATATAATAAGGAGTCTACTATGAATAGGGCTGCGATGAGATCGACATGCGTGGACGTTAGGAGCGTTATGGATGCGGGAGGTGGCGATCAGAATACAAGGGTTCTATATTTGGATATTTGTAATTGCCGTGGAAGGGCACGGGGAATTGGGATTCTGGAATGCTCGAGAAGGGTGGGAGAAGTGTTGTAGAAGGTGATCGGCGGTGCTAACAGAATCCTGTGAATGAAGTCCAAGAAAACATGAGGTCATGTGATTTTGTAATGTATGGGTACTATCAGCTCTTCAGTAGATATGAGATCCAACTAACTTGCTCACCATTTGATCCCATCTTCGTATGCAAAATTTGCCTCCCAATACTCTATCTCTTTTCCTCCCAAGACCCTGAGTCAGAGCAAAAAGTCAAAAGATGAAACATCGTGTCGGGGAAAAACACAATAGTAAGCTAAGACCGATTTCGTCCGAGTCGCGAAAAAGTCTAGGTTCGCGATCTAATACATTTATAGTTCACGAGGGCTAATATTAGCGGGTGTCTGATCTCACCTATCGGATGGAAGACTGCTTTTTGTATGATGTTGGTGTTTTGGGCAATTTTCCTCGAGGTAGAGGAAAACGAGGGAAGAATGAATTTAGATGATAGGGTGAAGATGGAATGGCAAAAAGTGAATTTGGTAAATCTTGATCGGTAGAGAATATGGCTGAGGACAATTTTCAAATTAGCATGGGAGTCGATTATCATCATCTCATAATGATTAATTCTCTAAAAGAGGTAGAATACAGGTACTTTGATTCCATCAAGTTCATCGTATCATCGTAACTTTCATCTCCTTGTCTCCCTCCCACTGCGCGCTTTCCAAATGACCTTCCAAAGTAGGAAAACCATATAATGTT
Organism: Botryotinia calthae; assembly: GCA_004379285.1. Lineage (NCBI taxonomy): Eukaryota > Fungi > Ascomycota > Leotiomycetes > Helotiales > Sclerotiniaceae > Botryotinia > Botryotinia calthae. The sequence continues at coordinate 1,056 of PHWZ01000509.1, forward strand.
TTCCTCTCCACACTTTCCTCCGTCGCCCGCCACCAAAAACTCTAGCAGGATGTAAAGAAAGTCTATCTTGCTATAGAACCATAGAATACACAAGGCGTATATAATATCTAACAAAAGAGATCTCGATCCATCTGGGAAGGACCTGCTGTGGCCTGTCGTAGGTAGTGATACAACACAGTATATAAACGCCGCATGAAAAAATCGTAATCTTAACCTTCCACCTTCCAATTTCTCCATATCTAGAGACCCTAATAATAGACGTAAATAAAAAGTAAAATATAAAAAGCCGAACAATCTGGTATCATTAGATCCGAAAAAAAACTCCCTTTCCTTAGTGACTCCATCCTTCTTTTCTTTGCCTCTGCTCCTTTGTACAAACAAAATCCAATTCAATCGTTGAGAACGCTCAAAAGGATAGACCCATCATATCCATTGGCCATTGCTTCCCTGTCTTAGCCTTGACTGTCGACGATTAGAATCCGATCCAGTGGGGATGGTCCTCACAGAACCTTTTCGCGAAAGCGAGTCTCCAGGTGGCGTGTAAACAGTTGGACTCAGTTGAAAGATTGCATCAGAGTTCTCTAAGCATTCGATTGCTGGCTGTTTTGGGGTTGAGGGTTTTGGTATCACCGGGAGAGTCTTGTTGACGGAGAATGGAGATGGCTGTGGAGAAGTAAAGCGAGGCGAATATGATGTGGTAGGGGATTGTTGTCTTTGAGTGGTGGTGTTTGTATTGGCGAGAGGGGAAGGTCGGAATGGCGAGCTAGGTGGGATTGGAATGACATTTCCAGTGAGGTTTGTTGTCTGTAATGGAGGTAGATGAGCTCTAGATGGAGCAGTCATGGTCTTTGATGCGGAATTGAATTTTGATGTAAGAGAGTAGGCCATTGACGGGAGAGCAGGAGCTTGAAAGGTAGTTGCAGGAAGTGCAGTCAATTCGTAGGTTGTTTTTGGGAGGGCGAGAGGGAGAGTTTTGGGAGCGGCTGGGGAAGGTGGTGCTTGTGAGAAACGAATACCGATTTGAACTGTTGCTGATGAAGATACAGAAGAACCTCTTCTATGTCCCATCTTGCCGTGAAGTGGTGGAGGTGGTAACAGATCCGAAAAATCGCTGATCTCGTATACTGATTCCGAGGCGAATCTGTTCATGTAGGGAGGTGCTAGGGTGTCAGGACTATCGGGAGCTGGTGTTGGAAAAAGAGAGTATGATTGTTTCCTCGTATATTCGGAAGGGACATGCTCGGTAGGGGTAGAAGGAATGGGTAGCGATGACATTTGGGTAACGACATTCGAGCGTAGGGGATTTGGCTTTGTCGGCGAATAATTGGGTGGTTGTGTAACAGATAATTCGTTCATGCCAATGAAGCTTCTTTTGTTCGACGAAGTGATCAAACTTTTTTGGCTTTCTGCTCGGCTTACCAATCCCGATCTTGGAGATACTGGCGCTGGAACAGGATCCATTATTTGATCGCTGAATGCCAACTCATTTGGCCCCCACATTCTAATCTCATGCTTATTACTAGGCCAGGACCTGCCTCTTGGGCCAAATGATGTTGTTGCAGTATTTGACCTTAAGAATAAGTGGAGTAAGCCGTTCATCAGACCGGACAAATTGAGGACCACAGTTGCCATCATGGCTAGCTTGAAGTCGCCTTGCCCGATTGCTTGGGAAACGAAGTATGGGATCACAAACCCCTTTTAATCTTAGCTATGTTGAACGCCAACTGGTCAGAGAGACTTACCAATGATACGACACCTATAACGAGGTAATACACCATACGAGATGCTGCAATTCTTTGATTTCGCTCTACCAAGGTTGTCTTGGATAGTCTAACAAATATGGTGAGAGCACTGATAATTAAGAGACCAGCAACAGTGGAATAAACAATGAGTCCAAACATTCCATATCTTGACACGAACCATACCAATGAAGCAAAGCATCTGTTCTTTTGTGGAAAGAGATTTGTTGGAATCCAAGTGCCAACTAACATCAACACAATTGTTCCTAAGCATATCGACACATCGTATTTTCCTCTTGGTTGGAAAGGTGTTTTCTTCAAAGATCGTATGGCACATTCAAGTCCGAAAACGAGTTGAATATATGGGACAATGAAAAGAGCTGGGTATGATTAGCATCAAGAGGCTTCTTTAGCACCAAATAAAACATACCAATCCACATAAACTGAGCGATTGTACCGCATCCAAATGTAAATAATGAATGAAGTCCTTCTCCTTGAACTGCAGCAAAGATAAGTCCTTGAATTACAATACCAATAGATAGTACCAAAGGGAAAGTTTCCGCTGGGTGAATCATCGAAACACAGAATTTTCTAGCACGCATTAGTTACCCTGCCACAAAAATGCGATTCATCCATAACATACGAAGCTTTGAACTTTGGGTTGCATCGTTTCGATGCCCAGTAACAATCATAAAGAATACTGGCTGCCGTGGCAAAAGAAGCTAGTACATTAAAGGCTGCTAGAATAATAGTCGATGTCCGGACCGATTTGCTTTCTGCAAAAACCAAGTTTTCTATAATCCCCTCCGCAACTGTGTTGTTCCCAGAACTCTGTACATCTTTCAGGAAGGTCGACGCAGGTTCCGAGCCATCGTAAAGGTTTGCCCGAGCCACCAAATACAACGCTGAACTTGCACCCATTTTGTCGTTATTGTGGTCAAAGATATCGATAGATGTAGGCAGTGAGCCGTGGCGTTGCCTTATGTCGTCGTTAAGTCATGAGATTCGAATGATGGTAGTGCTATAACGATAGTGTTCTGGTAAATAATTCAAGTGTTCTTTGGCGTGAGTGACAGAGGAGACCGGGAAAAATAATTAATGAAGTATAAAAAGAGCGGGTTGTACCAATAATCCAGTTGGCACGGAAGAAGAAAATAAGAGTTAAGAATTATCTGAACCAGCAGTGATGGATAGTGCACTGCACGTATCGTAGAGAATAATGACAGACTCAAAGGTAGGAAAAGAACCCCAAGAGAATGTCACAAAGTCTCAAAAGACGGTTCACAAATATTATCGGAATGCATGATGTATAAGAAAGCATATTCGGTAAGGCGAATGCCTGGCCCACGCGCGGATTGACCAAGTCCGTCCTGGCAGGGTAACCCTGTGCGTGGAGGAAGTGGTGGGGGAGCAGTGCTAAACTATTATGGGCCACGCCGCCGCCTCTCGAAGTGGGTTTCAAATCATTTACTATGGAAGGTATGAAAAGGTGGTGGTACCCAAGGAAAGACTATTATCGAAAAGTGTTTGAACTTCCTAATCAAGTGGAGGACGCAATCAATTGCTTACAACATGAGCGATATTCAAGGAACATTCTTATTCAAGATGCTTATCACAATATACTTCATTAGTAAAGCCAGTTTACTAGGCCAGACAGAATAAAGAAAGCAGTCTTTGACAACTGGAGTATGAGAAGCTTGACTAGGTACCATTGAGGTTTCGGCCGTGTCACAAATGTTCGCTTAGGACCCTGACTACAAGGTCAAAGCAGTGTGGGTCAAGCAGTTCATGCAACAGGATAAATCGACCAATCAAGAGAAGTAATAGAAGCCAAGGGACCAAAGGATGAAAAAGATACTGGCAAATATCCATGATTCTCAACGTAGATGGTTCTGTGGAATATTCCATCGTATTCAGGTTATGAGATTTTTTTTGGTTCATGGGCACCAATTGGCTATAAATTGCCGATGGCATTGATTGAGTGGAACTCGAACCAGGACACTGGCCTTTATGTGCTCTGTTAAGAAAAGATTGAACATTTCAGATTTAAGCATCAATCACTACGGAAAGTAAGATTAACTAACGAGTACCTTTTTCCAACGACACTGAATTAGCAGTAATTAAAGTCGATAACAAGCAAGACCGAACACTGTTCAACCCGTAAAAATTGCCCATATGCAACTCAAGTTTTGCGATAAACTCACCAGAGGGACTCTGTGCAACATCACAATCAATTTGGCATCATCATACACATGCATCTATTTCAGATGTAGCACGGGTACGACTGACCCTTGACTTGGAAACAAACAAGACGTTATTGATCAAGTCATCAAGTTTTGGTCCTAAGAGGAAATCGAAAGGTTCGTCCAGTAATCGCTAGACTGAGGCCTGACCTTGGAAGTTGGAAGTAAAGATCAGGGGATGGAATATTCATGTGGCGTCCCCATGAAGCTCAAGGAGTATCAAGATGGATAGGATGAAACCAATCACTATTAATAATTAACGTGCTCTGAAGAATTTCCGTAAAGACATGACGAACTATGAGAACAAATCATACGATGAAGAGAATGATTTTGGACATATATTGCGTGTCTGTGGATATTTGAAGAGTTTGAAGTTGTGAGAATAGAATGATTGTTTGTTTGTTGTTGAGTTGTAATTCACGATATCGAATTGTCGCGACGAAAGGGTGAAGACTAGTCTTGATTCAGCCTAAAACTACTATTACTAATCAACTACACGTGACTTAAATTCCCCCATTTAGCTTTCTATCCTTGTGTCTAGTTGAGAGAAGAACTTCAATGGCCAAATTGATTCTTTTGAGCTCGCATCTCGTTTCTATCTGTTTGTGATCTTCTCATCTTGTTACAAATTTAGTCCCTTCATCTCCACAAAACATGAAGATAGAAGATGAGTCCCGGTTTATTCAAGCACACTGCAACCCGGCGAACCAAGACCCTCACGGATACAGCAGTTGCCATTGCCTTGGAACTTTACCGTCACCTAACCACTTTCAATCATCTCACGATGTGAAATGGTATCTAGCAGTCTATCCTAGGAGTTCAGATAACGAGTTTTTCATATGTCCAGGGCTGACTTCCTTCCACTGCGCCACCATCAGAACCATGTTCCCCACGAGATGGACCCCTAATACAATCTTCACTTTGGGTATATCCGTTCTTGTTACAGACGAAAATTGTATCACGCAATCAAAAATCCCCAGATAAGGGAAACTACTGTCCAAAGTACCTCTTTTGAAGACTTGGTTGGACAGACTAGACACTGGCGTTTCCCTATTTCAAGCGATACAAATATTTGTTCTCGATCGTTGCCGCTTTTCCAGAATCATGACTTTCGAGTAAATTGTACAGAACTATCTTTCTAGTACTATGTAACATATGAAACTATGAAAGTTCACTACTGCCTAGACTTAAGTTTGGGAGCTCATGTACTGTCTTCCAAGCTTCTGCATAAGTTCATGCTACCCCGTTATTTTAATCTATTCACTTCACTCGCGAATCCCTTCGCACGTTTGATCGACTTTCCAGTGAAAATGCAACGTATTCTATTTTTTATAGTTACATGCATGGTCCATCAAATATTAGACTAGTTTTGATTTCTCTGATATGCAATCTAGAAGCCTGCTCAAGACCCGCTCTTGTAGACCCTTAAGCAGGTTTCCAACGTCGGATGAGAATCGGCAGTGATTTTGAGTTTATCAATCCTCATCTTTGCTTAGCTATTTATTACCACAAAATCAGTCATATAGGTCCTACATATTGTTGCCTTGGGGTCTCTCAGTGCTTTTGCGCATAACAAAAGGGTGCCATTGCTTCTAGATTTTACATCTCCTAACCTTGTAGTCATACGTCAAACCCGTCATTTGGGCCCGTACATCTTTGTTTCCCTGTATTTTCACATAAAATTAGCCTCAAATGTGCCATTTGCTTTTTTGAGTACCGAAGCACCTCGTACAAGTGCCATACGACATGTCATGACTAACTTCCAGAGAAACCGGAATCTTATCTTCTGTGCTTCCAGTGTTCAGATACATTCCTAGTTTTACCTTGAATTTCAAGTTCTCCTTTCAAGATTGCCAAAGTTATATCCCATGTACTGAGAAGGTGGCTGGGTGAAATCAGTACCTATCAATAAACATCAAGGTTTCTGATAATTCAAGTAGTTAAATCATGGAATATCAATTTATTTACAATTTAAATGTATGGAAAAACCAAAGAATCCTTATTACCGAACGAATTGGACGTTCCAATTGATATCAACTCTTCATCGGGCGTAAAGCCCTCGATTTTCCGCCGACTCTTGAAACCCGTCACTGGCGTCCCTCAAACAAGCCCCTTTCTCTTCAAAGATTCCACCTCCCACCAAATTTTTTCCGCTATCCTGTTCTTCCCAAAATCAAACTCATACAAACTCACATCCTCACACATCCCCTCACTTTTTCCCAACGCCAACCCCAACTTCAAGACCTCCAAGAAACTGGGCAATACAGCCATAATATCCCTCTCCATTGTCGCAGAGTAAACATTGCCCCTCCCAACCCCACAAATACATTTCCTCGCTCTGATTACGAACTCCTCGATCACTTTTTCATCCTCTTTATCACAATCAGCCGCCCACGAAGATTGAAGAGCACCTGCCAAATCCCATTTCTCCTTTCGGGTCAGTGCAGCCCATGTTTTGACGATACCTATATGCATACATGTATGGACTTCACTTGGTCTTGATGGAGTTTTTGTTACGCCTGGTAAACCTGTTTCACTTGATTCTCTATTGATCTCTGGTTTTCCGAGAATGCCGAAAATATCGATTAAGTGATCTCGTCTCTTCTTCCTTATTTGGTCCAATAGTCGTGGCGTCCATTCTATCTCCCCGTTTGTTACTTGCTCCAAGGAGACTTCATCCGGTAGGAAAGAAATGCCGCAATTTGAAGCTCCGCAGTGCAGTACCGATGCGCCAAAGGGATTTTCGAAAGGGACCACAGCACCTTTGTGGCTAGCATACGCATCTTTATTTTTGAAGTCTGGCTTAGATTCAATGAATATACCCAGCAGAATCTCAATAACAGCATTTCCAGGAACCTCACCCTTTGTATCTAGCAAAATTACAGCTAATGGTTCCTTGGAGCGCAATTGTGCGAAATAGGTCTTGGCCGATGTATGTGCGAATTGGTAGAACACTAGCCAGAAAGTGAGAATCTGTATTCGAGACATCATCTTTCTTGATTCTTCCTCTGTCCAGTCATTGAGGAAATCTTCTGCAGGCATGAACTTCGTCAGTGTACTCCAGAATGCTGGTACCGATCTTAATATAGATGCATCGCCTCCCAGATCTTTTGGAATTAGATCGTCATTGAATTCCACGTAAAGAATTTCCAACAGAGGTCTTGTCCAGTCGCGGGGTTTACCCATGTTTTTATAGAGCCGTGCAAGGAAGGTTGAGACAAATGAATGCAGGAATTTGGTATTCTTCATATTCGTGATGGTCTCATCGGAGAATACATCCAGCATTTTTCCGAATCGTAGCAGTTGCATAAATCCTGCGACAGGGTAATTGATACACCAAGAAGTTAAGCCTTCGTTTCGAAAGTCTTGCGCAGCCCAAGTAAGAGCGACAGGGTAGGTGGTCCATTGACCTAGTTCGTTGAATGTTTCCCTCACTCGGAGATGTAGAATTATATTATTCAGAAGCCAAGTTATTGCATCTCTTCTCTGCAAAATCTCTGCATCCACACTGCCTTTTTCATTCTCAAAGCCAGCACCTGCCCACTTCTTGGCCCTTAACGTACGATCCAAAATGGTCGCAAACAATTGTCCCATAGCCGGAACGCCGGTTTTTAGCCCCGCATTGAGCGCTTTGTACAACTGCTGGTTAATGTACATCTTGTTACTTCCAGTGTACTCCAGAGCTGGAATGACTGCCGAGATTTCTTCTCCATAAATAGAATGACCAGGTTTTCCAAACAGCGCACATTGGAAACAAATACACTGACTAGACAGTATATTCATGTTGGCCTCAAATCTCCCGGCTGCCAACGGGAAGTCAAGAGCAAAGTTATCGGTATTGGCCGCCATTGCATCTGCGCTCAGTACCTTGAGAGCAATAGACATAACCTCGTTGTCCCCACAGCAAACTTGGCATTCGCCTCTAAAGCCTGACGCTTCAAAGTCCAGCACTGAAACATCCACTGCAGAGTCTGTGGAAATGTTTTCAGCACGTCGTGCTCGATTGGATTTTCTCGAGAGGATTTCTGCTGTAAATCCAGACTTTTCTGAATCAGATAGAGCACGTAGTGCTGCATCCACTTTTCGATTACGATCTCGAATACCCTGTAGTTGTACATCATTCTGAGCTGCCGTATAAGCTTTGCGGTTTTCCTCATGGGCATCTCTTAACTTGGATTGTAGGAGAACTCTAGTCTCGCTAGATGTTTCTTGATCAGCAAGAAGATGAATAAAGCCCGCCGCACCGGATACGTCCTCGAGTTTAATCGTCAGCTGTTCGACCTTTTGGGCGAGAAGGAATGATCTAAGTTCAGTCAATTTTCCGCGGGATTTGCAGGCTAGAAGCAGAGCATCGAGTGCTTCGTCGGCAAAAAGTAGATCACGGTCTTCATCCGAGATGACTCCCGCCCGAAGAAGCATGTCGACATTGACCAAGGTAGGTTGGGAATTATTGTGAGCCGCGTTCCATTCTTCGCCCAAGTTGAGCTGCACTGGGGTTAAAACTCTTGTTTCCGCTGTTGGGACATGAACTTCCAACTCTGTGATTTTCTGGACCAATGCTGCTTCGCTAGGAAAACTGGTTAATTTCTCCCAGGAATCGTGATCTTCTGCTTGATCTAAAGCTGCGAAAGAGCCTTTGCTGGCTATTACATAAATTCGATTGCTTTCATAATCTTTGAATAGACATATTGCATTCGAACAGTTCGCATAAGACGTGATACCCACAGAAACATCCGCTTCATTTGGCGCATTTCTTATGTGTGATGTAATCAAAAACACCGTCGCGCAATCAAACACTCCCAGTTCTTGTCCCAATTCCGCCAGCGTATACACCTCATAATTAGGGACCTCTCCATCTGTAAGTAGGAACCAAATATCAGATTCACGAATCGCTTGCATCGAATTTTGATTCCTCAATATATATTGAGGCTGCGTTCCGCCCTGATCGGGAGCCCAGAAACATCGTTCCCAATTCGTTGGGTCTTGACAATTGGAACCCCATCTCGTGACTCTATCTTCGTCTTTTCGGACAGAGATTTCGTGAATTCCATCTGCAAAGTTGTGTTCCGAAATAAATCGAATGCCAATAGTAGATCCGGAAGCATCGAGAGCGAAATACTTTCTGGCATTGGCGAATGAGGTATATTCGATTTTGCTCTCATCGGCTGGCTCGAGGACCACTTTCCATGAAGCCATATTTGACATATAGGTTTCTTTTCGAAAAGTAGACTGATTGTGAAATAGTCGTATGATAAAAGATGGCCATCAACTAAATATAAGTGTTGGTATCAACTTTGTTGATAAGTGTAAAGTATTTTAGTCTATTATGATTGTAATTGTTCTTAATCATTATTGACTATGGGAAGCTATGTACATTTATAGGTAGGAGCTAGCGCAGGCGCTAGCTAATACAGCACCCTCTATATGATCACATGATCAATATCCCGCCAATAAGTCAGAGAAATATTGATTTGAGTCACAGATAGAGGAGTAGGGAGTCACTCCGGCGTGATGACTCTTCCCCGCAATTGGGCATGGGCGGCCCCCAATTCACTGTGCCACCCCCACCAATTAATTCACCCAATATCAGTGAGCAACACACCTGTCCCCGATTAAATTTCTTCAAGAGCTGAGTGAATCAACTTTTGCTTATATTAAGAAGGGTAACTAGTGAAATTGTGGACATCTTGGTCCCTGAATCTTTGCGATCAAGAACCTTAATTTCAAGGGCGTCAAATAACAGCGCACAACTTTGAAACCATCGTATATTCACAAAATATCATGGAATACTTTCTGGAGTAATTCATTTTCAAGGTCAAACTTTCCCATGTGTAAATATATGTCGAGTATAAAGCTACGTACGGACGTGCAGCTTTTATCCGCTTGCAGAGAATGGTATGGTTCCGACCTTCCAAAACATATCATTACTTCCTCAGTAAATTTCCAGACCTGACAAAGAAGGCAACCCTGTTGATTTTAGAACACAATAAAGACTGATTGTCTGAGGTATATTCAGTCTAATACTCGGCATACAGATCAAGTCAGGCACAGGTAATCTAAATCCCAGCACAGGAATCGACTACCTCCCCTTTTCCCCTTCTCTTCATGTCGCCTACCTCAAATCATACTCGGAAATAGCGTCTAAGCTCTTTTACTTTCAATCTATGCTTTCAGTATCTTCCATTGCAGTCTCTTAGATGTCATGGATTATCCTGCGCTCTATAACTTTCTCAATTGGTATGTGATTTTGCAGATAAATGTGAAATGAGTACTTTCAGTCGAAAACAGAACTTCAATGCAGATTAATAAGTTCTGTTTCTATTCAATTTTAGCCTTTCAGAGTCAAATTATCCTTTTCTGAATACTATTTGCAGTTATTCTTCAGGATCCTAAAACGGAAGTTGCAGAGGAGCTGTGTTTTTAAATTAACTCGGTGACTGTTTTGGTTCTACTTTCATATAGTTAAACACCATCAAGCATTAATAAAGAACATACAAGAAAGCCACAAGCCCACAAAGAACTATTCCACGAATTATCGCCACGATCCGTATACGTCATAGAATGTTCCCACGTACCTGAAAACTACTCATATCGACTTCACAAAGTTTTAAAGAGAGCTTATGGTTAGATGCACACATCTTGTTCTTGTCGCTATCGAATCCCTGTTGTTTAATGTCTCTCTCAAGGTTTGACAAGAAAGCTGTTTTATTATTCGGATATATGAGTTAATTGCCTCTGCCGATTACTTCTCTTGCTTACAAACTGTTACATCACAGGACTGCCATTAGATATTAGATCTCATTATACCCTCATAACCTCTAATAGACTCCTATAACGACGATATCAACTTCAAGTAAGCACTGAAGCATTAAATAACAATGTCGACAGAAGCAAACTGCGGTAGCGGTGGGCAATCAAAATCTCCTTCTTCACCACCTCCGCGGGAATTTACAAATCGTTGCTTCAGGTGTATATTCCAGTTATCTAGGTGTTGTGGATGTGGTCAATTCTTTTATATACGGCTTCCTAGATGCAGAGACTGCATTGCTGGTATTACCAAACCTTGGAAAAAAGGCAATTCAGAAGTTGAGTATGTTGACCCTGGAAAGAATCAATGTCCCCCAGGCAATTGTTTAGCTTGGGGTGGTGGCCAACAGGTGCAGCACCAAGGATAAGATGGTCGCAAGAACACTTCATATGCTTCAAGAAGCCATCGTCACGACCTTCGATATGATGGATCATGCTTTTCATATTTCACGTAGTACTGCATTAGGTAATTAATCTGGGGCTTAGTGGCTTGCTATGGACTGTTAGATTTGGCCAATTGATGCAGGTGAGATGTCGTTGGACATCCAGCGGCGGTCTAGGGAAGAGACCGATAATCAGTTTTCGTATGACAAACTTAGCTAGGGATGAAAGGAGTGCTCGGGGGAACGGATATTTTCAAGGTTTCTCTTTGTGGTAGGGAAAGACTGGGTCCATGAAGGTATCTCGCCTCCTCAGGTTGAATGACAGGAGGTACAATGGACAAGTGTTATGGTGAATAAGCGGTATAATGGGTAAACATGATGTACTGATCGCACAATTGAGGAGAAAAACAGATAATACACAAGTCTCTCTCACACACTCTTTTTGTTGAATACTTATTGATAATCAAGATCGACTCCACTTGAGCTCAGAGATCAGCAAGTTAACACTTTAGTCAATCGCATACTGATACGAAGTTAAAAAAAAATAGACTACTGCAAGTCACGAATGAAATTTTCCTTGGCAATCCAGGCCGATTCGAGCTTAGACCGCACATCAGATAATGCTAGTTTTAAACTTAAAATCAACTACTCTTCACTAATTTAGTTAGTAGATCACTTGGTAAGTATTCACGTCATTTGAAACTATTGCTTGATTTTTTCCACAATGGCCAGATATTACATACAGATTACAAATTTGAAAGTTCGAACATCTCGAGATTGAGAAGTATCAGGTACCCCTTCCGTATATCTTTTGAAACCTAAAATCAGCAATTCCTCCATTCCTGGTATCTGATGACAATCTAACAAAACGATATAGACATCGATCTTGATGTTGCGGAATTTGTATTATGTATGATTCATAGAACTGAGGGAATGACTGTTGTAGTCAGTCTTTTAGTCTATCCGAGGCAATCAAAAAACGTTTGTGTTGAAATTCTCCGCATAGTTTATTCTAATCCTGAAAAACTGTCAACTTTAGTATCTTTAGGACTACCAATGAAGTTCTTGGCAACGAAGATCATGTGTTCTTGCCCTGGTGTCATTATCATTATCTTATTCCATTTGCTATTTCAAGGATATCTGACGTCAAGATCCACTTTCTTCAGCCCATACTATACTAGATACTTCTATTCTGCCATCTTAGCTATCATAGTAGTACATTGCGAAGATGCAAAGAACTAATCAATCAAGATATAGTTTGAGTAGCTCCAACACTAGGGAGGCAGTTTAAAATTAGTTCAAGGACACATAAATCTTTTTTTTTTTCAGCATTTGTATATATATATACATATATTCATCCTTCTCTCCCTTCACTATTCTCTTTGTTATTCCAATTATTTCGTTTTCTTTGATTCCAACAAACACTTAAGATGGTTTCAAACTCAACGTCCTGGATGAACAACTCTTCGTGGTCGCCTAGTCGCGCAAGTACTAAAAATCCCTTCGATGATAGTGATGGAGATCCATTTGATGATGTGCACGCAACACCTCTACAAGACATTGAAACCGGTACTACTGTACGCCTATCCACTGAAACACAACAACGAGACACAGTTGATCAATCAAGTATTCCCTCAGAAGAGAAACGTATCATCGAGGACATTCGAAATGAGCGGTCAGTCATATGACAACTACTTGAACATCAACAACCCCTGCATATTCATGCTAACGTTCGTTCTAGCCAATCGTGCGAAATATGTTTAGAACCGGTACGCTTTGTGAAGGATCGTTACTTGTGGCATTGCAAGTCTTGCCACACTGTTGCTCACCATCGATGTACGCTATTATGGGTCAAGGCAAACAGGGCTGAAAAGACCCCAGCTTGGAAATGTCCCCAATGTAAAAAGACTCAACGCTCGTTCCCCATGGAAAAATGTTGGTGTGGAAAGGGTCGGCCAATACATGACCACCCTACCGTTCCGAACGCGTGCTTTGATGGTGTTTGCGGTAGTAAGTCAAAATGCGCTCATGGAAACAAGTCGTCTTGCCGAAAGCCATGCCATCCAGGGCCATGCGAGTATGAATGCGGAAGGTGTGCCAATGATCGCTTACCCAGCCCCCCGAATTTGAATACTGTTTGGGGTAGGTTCAAAAGTAAGAGTGTAGATTTCCGCACTATCTTCTGCATTTTCATGCTCATTTCAGCTCTACTTGGCGGTGTCTTTACCTTTATCGCCTTTCATATCAAGTGGCATACACATCCATATTTGTATCCTCGTTTTATAAATGATTATTCTGTAGTAGAAGAACTTTGTCTGGTTCTGATTGGGACAATTTACTTCGCAATCGGGGGGCCATTCTGCATTCGCTACTTACATAAGGGGATTAAGTTCTTCTTGGAGGTACTCAACGGCAATTCGTGGCAAACTGGATACAAATTTAAATTCTTCCGAACATTTTTAGGTGGAGGCTTACTGACGTGCTTTATTTTGGGGTTATATATTATGCCAGTCATCGGGTATGTAAACTAACCCTCTTCGTATTTGTTATCATGGGGATTGAGCTGATATTTACTGCATGTAGAATCCTCGCTGGTCCAGACATACAATGGTATAATCAGATGAAAGACTCTTGCAAAGGGTTTGAAACCCGAGTCGAGATAGGTACTCGTTTCGCAGCGTCCACATACACTCTCCGCAGTCTTAATGCCTCTATCGATAATCAAACCTTCTACCTCGCTCCCGTACTTGCACCACAGTTTGGCAATAAAGCACCTTACCAATACTTTCATCGTTTCTCCGGTAGCACAGCCAACACTCCAAATTATGCTATCGATGTCGATATAGATAATGGTGTCTGGCGCGAATTGCACTTCAATCGAACCGACGAGCTCACGAAATGGTGGGCTAGCGGGCGGAAAGAATACCCTTCGGTTCATCCTATCTTTGATAATATTAATACAACTGAAAGTGCAACCAAACTGAATGGCACTTTCGTAATGCGCAACGGTCACCTCTGGCTACCCGATTTCGATCTGATAATTCAAGGATTAGAAGATTCACGCAACCATGCCGAAATTGAACCCTTCATTCGGGTGTTCGATACACAAGGTCTCCCTCACTCACGGACTGAAAAACTGTTAAGTCCCAAGTGGAACTGGAACAATAGATGGGATCCGAGTATTCTAATGCGAACAGCAAGTTTCGGACATGGCAAGCAGAGATTGGATATGTGTGTAAAAGAAAATTTCTATTACAGCTCCAGCGGGGCACAGCAAAAGCTTGATGGCGTGAGTGACGGGTCTATTATGCCATTGGCTATCATTGCCGCATTTAGAATGAGAATGGACGAGATGTACGCATTGGATACTGGCAAGTCTTTCGGTGTCAAAAAATCTTCATTATATGATGACTTTAAGGCTATAGCATAGGTTTTCAGTTCCTTACACAGCATTAGTATAATTAATACTTAATAAGGATGTCATTTCTACTACCTCTCATGATCGAGCTGCTTCTCCTCTGGAAATTTTTCTTGCCTATTACTTCTTTGAATCGAGAAATATAATGTAATGGCGCCGTTCTCCATGACCTTACAACGTCTCTGATCACTGTCTAGACTTCAGCACTAATCATTTAAGCGATTCACATGTCTCTTTTTTGTCAGAAATAGACAGCAAGTTGCACGTAGAGATACATATTGTATTGTATATAGAGTATGAGTGATAGAGTCTGAAGAGCGGAAGGCTCGGAAGAAGGGGGTTTTATGAAGGGGTAATACGGAGTGTGCACGTGCCATACACGTGCATACATGTGATTTCCAACATTTTTATACCATTCGATAATTTAATGATGTTAGAGATGTTCAGAGGAATTTACCAGAGAACAAGATCTAACAATCGCCTCGTGGTCTCTGGTGAAGCAAGCCCTTTTTCTGTCACGGCGCCAACTACATGTTCTGTAGTTCCTTCGTGCCTTAGGCACGGACCACTAGCGTGCCCTACTTCCTATAAGTAGGGCTACACTCTTCCATAGCTCTTCTACCCTTATGGTACAATATAAGTCTTTACCTGTACCTTGACATTTTCATCATATTCTAGCGTCTTATTTAAGTATACTTAAACTGTAACGTTCAAGGTCTTAAGAATATTTTACTGAGGAGCTAGATTTCAAACTACCACTTAAGCTTGTATTTAGAGATTAAAAATCGAAAAAACGAAATTGTATTGAATCGTAAGTATAAACTGATTGAATTGCTAGCGAAAAATGGTTTCGCAAGCTATCATATGCTTCCAGAGGTCTTGATTTAAGATTAAAATATAGCCTCAAGTATTTAGTAGTACAGCAAGAAAGAGCACTAAAAAACAATAGTTTAATGTACACGCTGCTCTTGGAAGTAAAAGATTATATCTCAACCAACACTTTCTCATGACTTGACTCTTCAAAAAGACTGGTAAAGTAACCTGACGAGTCGCAGATAACGAAATTACCATCTCGATAGATTGTCGCCTTGCAAGGTTCTACAACCTCCTTAGGCAGTGCTTCGTCAGTGGAATCAAGTTTGTGAGTACCGTGTTCTTTTTCTGATTCTGCTAATAAGCGTTTGAGGTCGTAAGGAAGCTGCCGGTATGCATTTTCTTGTTCCTCCAAGAATGGATTTGTTGATAATTTTTCCCCATGTAGACGCTCGTGCAATGCGGCTTGGATGCCTCGTCGACACCATCTTGTTAATGGGTCGATTTTCCGAGGACTGGAGTCTATCTCCCTAATCTTCTCGTCGAACTCCTTCAGCTCGTTACTGAGACTTTCCATGACAGTTTTATCACTTGCGCACAAGTATTTCGTCAGACATGTTTGTAAGTAGCCAATTTTATCTCCCTGCATGTCTTCTTGTATGTGCGATAACTCACTCAGTACCTCTAAAGGCGACTCAGACGTGTAGAACATTTCTTGCAAGTATTGTACTACTAGAGAGTAATCGCCATTTTTGCGAGAGGTTTCTAGCCCCAACTTAAGCAAATTCTCCGGTGTGCTTCGAGACTGCCTTTTCCATTGAACAGGGATTAAGTTATGAGAGTCTAATGGAACGTAGATCGGCAAATTTGAAGTCCATATAATGACCCCTTGAGATTGCTTCATATACTTATAATCTGGAATTTGGCGAGTATTGGACGGTACTTCTCTCGCTAGTCTTTGGTTGGCCAAAGCCCATTTTAGATAGGGGTTCGCTTGAACATTCTCCGGATTACTGAGACTAAGGGAGATTGCGAACTGGTTGGCATGAGCCATGGACTGATTAATGATCTTCGTGATCGACGAATCATTTTGACTGTCATGCGATAATAATTGAAGCGAAATCGTTACCAACAAGTCAAGGAGAGCTAAGTCTGTGGACTCGTCACCATGGGAACGATGCGCCCAGTCAAACACAAAATGGAACGATCCACTGAATTCCAATCGAACTGATTTCGGAGCTTTCTTGGAGAGTGTCTGTTTTCGATTCTTGAAAAATAATCCGATGGCATCTCCGACTCCATATCTGGAACAAAGAGCCTGGAAAAGATCTCGCATATCCCATATTCTGTTAGTCGAGAGAAGATGCTTATACAAACTGTGCCAGTCTAACAAACTGTCTATTTTAATCTCCGGGGTTTGAGAGACATTCTCTAGTAGCCCTGCGTATTTCACCAGTTCGGAATCCAGCTGGATTATATTGCAAAGCAATTGTACCTAGCAAATTATCAGACAAAAATCCAACACACGATAAAAGGAACTGACCTGAATTGAATCAACGCTCTCAAAATTCGCCAGTAATTCCGACCGGACTTCATCAGCCCCCACATCTTTCATTTTGCCATCGGGCAAATAGCCAAAAGCACGCCGTCTTCCCAACTCAAACACGGAACACAAATACTGACTAGGAACCTTTCCACAGTCGCTCAACTGCTTCAGCAAATTTGACTCTTTATCTGCAGCAAAATCTACCAAAGTCTTGTAGGCACCCTGCTTCAATAAAGTATCCACGAAGTCTAGAACAAACGCTGGATGATCTTTCAAATCCGACGGGCAAGATTCGAAAAGATCTTTGGCGGAATCAAATTTGCCCTTCCTCGTAAGACGAGAGAAATCTTCCAAATATGCCTCAAGATCGTATTCGCAATCAAAAGTAACCTCCATACTTCCCGTGGAACTGGGAGTCTCGGCTAAATCTAAAATGTCCACTTCTACTATTGGTGCAGCCAGAGGCTTTTCGTGGCGGGGTCCAAATTCACTTCCGGGGTGTTCAGCTGCGATTGATGGGTGATGTTGCTGAGAGTCTTCGGCCAATTCATTTTGGGGCTGAGAACTTTCACTCTCCACTTGTCGTTCAGTAGTTTCATTACTACCACAGTGTAATTTTTCCGACATATTTGGTAAGCTTATGCTTTCATATTCACAGCTTACAAACAATTTCAATTGTTGTATCCAAAGAATTGATGTCTTTACGTGTGGCTTGGGGATGAAGTACATAACTGATATAATACAAAGAATTGAGGTCAACCGAGCGGGGTAAACAATAAGAAAAAATCAGAAAAAATCTAGGTTTCGAAACACTTTCTTTGTTTTTGGAAACTTCCAGTTTCTGAATACTCTTAAAGAAGTTCTTTTTCGATTGAATGATAAAATTAGTGGTTACGAACAGAGAAATCACGGTTTTCAATGGTCTAAGGCTCAGTGTAAAAGCAACGTTCATTATTCGTCTATGTTCTCGGTCGTGCGGCATGCGCATTAGACCTCATTTATTCTATCTATTACCATCAAAGTGACCAGCACATCTGATATCTACTATATCGTGCTACCAGCGCAGAAAATAATCTATTATTTAATTGATCTTCATCAGAGTGACCAGCACGCCTGACTTCCAATATCTTTGTATCTTCCTCTATTTGAAAGCCCTGATTGTATCTAACTGCGCTGTCAATGGCCATGCTCCTTTCCTTTTTTCGAGGGACGGCTAACAGAGGCCCTGTTATCATGAGGAGCGGGTGTTCTCTCTTGATGTCGTGGCTCGGCAGTGACTATATTATGCTCGCTTGTGGTAACATATTGTTGACCACCAGGATATCTACTTCCACTGGGTTGAGATGTGTGCTGATTATATCCGCTATCTGCATAGCCTGTGTCATGGACAGGGCGTTGATTTTGTGTATAGGAATAAGTTCCACTTCCACTAGCTACTGCCCTCTCCGTAGGTTGATAGACAGCTTCTTCGTAGGGAAATTGTCCATATCTCTCGTGGTGGGGATATCTTCCGTCTGTGCTAGCTTGAGGGATTTCTCCTAGCTTTCGAGCTTCAGCAATCACCGATGCCCTGCAGCTTTCGGGCACCTCATGTGGGTTTTCTCTGTAATATTTGATCTTTCGATAAAGCATGGTGCCAGGAGGCAGATTCCTTTGCATCTCAACAGTGCGAGTAATCCAGCAAACTTGGCAATTCTCTTGAGACTTGATGAAATCTCTTTCCCAGAGCGTATTCTGTGAAAGGAATAATTCGCAACAAATCTGGCCATCGAAACATCCAATCATAATGCCCGTCAGAGGGAACCAAATCACCTTGTAGTTCGTCAATTGTCAGCCGTGTGTTGAGGTAATGAATTAAATGCTGATAAGTATTTGATCTCTTAGGTTTGCAGGTATTGCAACGGTGGGTAGTCGTTGTGGGACCATGGCTTCTTCAATAGGATCCCGACCATAATAAACATTTGTATGTGAAGTTTTGGTAAGTGGCGGGATTGGTTCGTCATCAAACTCCGGGTTTATACTAATCATATCACCCATTCGAGGGGCTCCTGGCTCTCTTTTAACCCAAACAGGATGAAAGTAAGCTCTCAACGGCGGTACACCCTTGGTGAAAGAGATTGCAAGCTCACGCTTCGTACCGGCATCTACTCTTACCTTATCTACCCAGGCCTGATATTGATAACATGCGCTCTCTGGGGTTAAGTCAACTGGAAGTTCCCATCTTTACATATTTTCCCAGCGCACGTTGTGTGCAGTTTTAAATTCCATAGACTTTTTATCATTCTCTTCTGCACTCAAGTCCGTGTCCCACTCCCATATATCCTGTAGTGGCCCCGGTATCGGCGATAACTCTGATGGACGTGGTACCCGCGAACTCCGAGAGCCCCTGTAGTTCCGTGGAGGTGGTGATGCCTGCAAGCCTCTTGATCTTCTTGACATAACGAAACCTGTGGTGTTGATGATGCGGTCTCTGTAGTGATATTCCCGGATATGCGCAACTGAGAAGGATGGCAGATTAATTTGAAAATACGGATATGTGCTTTTAGATATTGCAGTGATTGTCAAACAGTAGGTAGGAGTTTTACCATGCCGCTTGATAAGCTAAACCAAAAAAAAGATGAGCTTCAGGCGTAAGACTGTTAACTGTATGTAGGGTGGATATGATGTATTGCGATAGATTTTCGCTGGTCTAGGATTTGTTTGGAATTCCCAATGATTTCCAAACTCAAACCAAGAGTGATGTATCAAGTGTAGTTAAGCACATGGTGCCCATGTGGATTTCAGTCCGACGGCCTCAAAGATGACTGAATGAGGCCAAATTGAATGATATTATGAGTGGAAGTGTTTTTTGTGACTCAAAATCGTAGCTAAGAAGGGTGTTCAGATTCGAATGATTCATAGTGAGCGAAATATTCACAAAATTAACTAAATAATTCATGTTGAGGAGATTAATTCATCCTCACTAGTTTAGAATATTCATCTTTACGCGAAGGATATCATTGTGACTGGAAAGTCGATCCAGTCATTTTCAAAAATGCTTTTAAAATAGGATCAATCGTTTTCATTTGCATGAATATCCATAATTCTGTGAGAATTGTGTTCATTTTGATTGGAAAGATTTGATCATCCATAACATATTCATATTAACATAAACATCCAAACGTCCAAACGTCCATGTCGAAGGACAAATTTTGATCAAATCATTGATCTCATTTGGAACATCCATTTCCACACAAATACACTTATCTTGAAAGGAGGATATGCAATGCGCAAACTCGAAATCACCAGTTTAACTAATATCAAAATCTCTATATTATCAAAGCATCAGGTTCGAAAAAGTATTTGAGTTCTCTAAACGCAAGTGTATTGTTGACGGACGCAAGGGCGTCGAATATATCAACAATAATGTTATCACTTGATGGAAACTTCAAAAAAATTAGCTCGATTGTTGTAGTTGATACTTATCTCGCAAATGGTAGATGAACAAGGCAGACCAAAGTGGTCGAGAGAGAAAGGTAATAATAGTCCATAGTGGGAAGAATTTCGGTATATTGAATACTATTTTTGTATAAACTGAAGCGATTTCAGAAGACTCTCATGCATATTTTTCAAGGGGGGGATTTCCACGAACACATTGAACTTTTACTGAGGCTAATACGCATTTCTATAGATACTTCAATGATGTTATTCTGATCGACAACGTTGGTGCAACGAGAATATTCTCTTGCGTTTTGGTCTTGCTAAGTATTCTGATGGAAAACTTGATTTCTATTTTCTGAAATATGTATTCTCTCCTCTCTTGGATCAGAGGATGGTGTAATTGATCAGAACTTGGGGAGTGCGGTCAGATCGGATGATATAAAGGTAACTTCACGGGATGAACAGCATGATCGATCCGAAATCAAAAAATGGGATAGGAAGGAATTCAAAAATATATCAAAATCGTGGAATAAGAGAGTACTTCCGAAAAAGATGGTCCTAGTGAACATCGCAATCCTCTCATCCCAGGAGAGGAAGCAGAGAGTATGACAGAAACAGTATAGAATGAGATGAGAGAAGATGAAAAGATAATTTGGTAACGCTAGCAGTTATAGCCTCGCCTTCAATAGACATATACAAGCCGTTGTGATTGACTGAAGCAACTACAGACTAGTTATAGTACTAATATATGTCTCCTTTTTCTGACTCGCTTGCCACACTCGATTTCATCCTTCTATGGTATATTATAAATCGAACCATCCTCGTCGACAGATTCATATACAGAGTCTCCTGTTTGAGGTTCTTCTGTATCGTGTCTATGAGTGATCGTGTAATGTGGATCGTCTTCCTCATAAATGCCGCCGCCGTCGCTTGTGTTGTAATATAATGATCCTCGGGCCCCTTCGTTGGTATTGATATGGGCTCTATTAGCCTGCTGTGGTGCAGAAGCAAGTTTGCCCAAGGATCGTGCAGTCTTCTTCGCTTGTGCGATTCTATCTCTTTCACTGGGGTGCATTCTTCCCTCCGATTCATCCATATTGCTATCCGACAGGATCTCTTCTCTTGATGGCTCATTCATATCACTATTTATCCTTTCAAATATCGTTCTTGATCCGTTCTCCCAAAATCTTTCGTTCTCAGCAACAGAAGGTTTCTCATACCAAAGGTATGAAATGTCATTGTGATTGCGACCAATTCTCAAAGAAGGATCGTTCTGTTCGTTCATTGCCATTGATCTCATATTGTTCTCAAAGAATTGATGATGCTCCTTTGAAACCTCTTTACGCAAAAATACTTCTCTTCGAGCATAAATATCCAGCTGTTCCTTAGTGCCCCTAAGAGAGATACACAATGCTCTTTGGATTCTATTCTGGCACCACTTCAACATCCTAGCATCACCACGGTCTGCAGGAAATCCGATTTCTTCGTCATCAAAAATGCTCAAGTCATTGTACAGTTCTCTCTGCATGGTTTCGTTTGTTGCCACAAGATACCTTGTCAGACATGTTGCAAGATATCCAGGCCGATATCCTTGTACATCTTTCTGCAGGCGCGCTCTCTCTCTCAATAGTTCTAGCGGTGCCTGGGAACCAAGAATTATTTCTTCCAAGAACTTCCCTTCTAACGAATAGTTGCCCAATTCCCGTGCTGTATGCAGCCCAAGTTCCAGTAAATCATCAAATTCTCTGAGTGGCTCATCTGTGACCCAACCTGGGTTCTCATTTTTAAAGGGAACATAAATTGGAAGATCTCGTTGCCAAATGACAATACCAGGAAACCCTCTGAAATGGTTAATTAAGCGCGGTTCGCTCCTTTTGAGGATTCTCGACAATTTTTCCTCTGCCAAGATCCATGTCAAGTAGGACTCGGATTTAGTGTTTTCGGGATTGTTACTACAGACAGATTTGGCAAGTTGCCGAGCATATTCTATACATTGACTTGCGTGCCTTACATATTCTTTGCGAGGGTACACGTAATTCAAGAATATTTGTAAACACATTGAGGCCAAAACATCAAGAAGAGCAATGTCTGTAAATTCGTCGCGTGATTTGGTCCATCGTGTGACAAAATTGCTGACGGAGTTCTCGGAAGCCAGGTCCATCTCAAACCAACCTTGAATCGCGACCATGACATCGCTTTCCGAAATTGTGTGGAACAGATCTCGCATATCTGAGACACGATTTTCGGAAGCAAGATGATCGTAGAGGGTCTTCCATTCGAATATGGAAACTTGCTTTGCTATATGAAGTACATCCTCTATCCGTAACCAATTGCAAAGAAGTTTTACCTTAAAGAAGTTAACAGAATGTAAAAATAAGGTGTTTGATGATTTTACCTGCATTGGATTGAGTAGAGGAAATTCTGACTTCAGCTCCCCAGCCATTTCACGCTGCAAGAGATTATATGCGTCATGATCGAAATCAGAATCCGAGGCCCGTAGAAATTTCATCTTGAAGATTGCGCAATCTATGCATTGCTGGTATATCTTAGGAAGGGTTGCTCCCAATTTTGTAAGCTTTTTGTAGTCAAGATCGCCTTGCATTAACAAAATATCTGCGTAGATGACGGCAAAGTCCTTATGATTTTTGCATTCATCTGGACACGACTCAATATACTGCAACGCAGTCTCAAAGTTGCCTAGCCTTCTCAGTCTAGTAAGCTCTTCCACATGAGCTTCGATATCCTCATCAGATTCGAAGTCCAAGTGTATCGTAACATCTTTTGTCGAATCTATATTCCATACTGCTTCTACGCCTTTTGTCGTGAGTATCTCATTTCTTGGAGGAATTGTGAGATCTGCAGCACCCGGCCGCTCATGTACCGGTTCATCTACTCTCTGGACATAAATCTCCCTGCTTGGGAAATTTTTCGTCTGGTTCCAGTTAGGTTTGTTATTCCCACGGGGACCTATATAAGAGTGACGTCTAATCGATCCAGCATTAGAATCACGGCCAGAGTTTGGTGTTAAAGTTTCGTGACCACGGCGGCGGCGGAGTTCGCGGTATGGGGCACCAAACTGGCGGTCACTTTCAGAGTCAGACATTTTCTTTGACAGATCAACAGCTGAAGCTTGAAGGAGACTTTAAAGTACGAAAGTTTGATAATTGAACATTCCATTTCTTGAATCCTCAATAAGCACTCGAATATGCGGGCTACGCGTTGCCCGTCAATTTTATGTATGCAAGAACAGGGATGATATACACGTGTCCGACTTTGTTTGAAAGAGATATCGTGGCTCCCTAGGTCAATTACCGATATAGTATAGAAGATAAACTTTAGGAATGATTGGATGGCGTCGACTGGAAGCAAGATTGTAAAATGGCGCAAGTCTGTAGTGTAATTTCAGAGTACAACACATCCAATTCACGTTGGATGCAAAGTAGCAATACGACATTGAACGCAAGTAAGAGCCGCAAGTAGTGTAATAAAAGTACGTATCTATAACTTGTTCTGTGAGAACAACTTGAATATTGGCTCTCCAAAACTCGCAATTGATTACACATACAATGACTTCACGCTCTCCCTATAACCAACCAAAAGTTGCACGAAGATCTGGACGTAAGCTGGAACCAATTCATGATCCTCCTGATGATCTGAGCTTGCATAATCGAAATGTCGGAAAAGTCAAAGTCGATTGTAAATTTCACCTCTCAAGATCGAAATGGGGTGTATTGGGAGATGCTGAGAACCCGGCTGGAATCATTTATATGTATTGGAAATAGACAAAAGATGTTTGTTACTAGCATACTGCTTAGTATCATATATATATGATTTCCAACACGCCCTCTTAAGTAGTATGCTCTACAG